>CAJNIZ010006206.1:0-18043 GCA_905231905.1 Symbiodinium pilosum
GAGTTGAATAATATGACCAATATTGACTGGAACGAAATATTTCCGGCCAACAACCAGGAATTTGGTGGTATTTCGAATACATGAAAGCACTTTGGTTCAGAGAGCAGTTGTTGCGTAAGTTTTNNTTTTCCATAAGCACTTTTTTTTTTGAACTTTCCGATTTTGCAAGATTGAGTTGAATAATAAATGACCAATATTGACTGGAAGGATTTCCGGCGAGTAGTAGAACTTTGCTGTATGGCGAATGCGGAAAAGCAGTTCTGTATACAAAGCAGTTGATGTGAGCAAGCAAAATTTTAATAATCTTGATTCGAAAGTCAAATTACGGGGGTTCGCTGGTAGTGAGAGCACGCTCGCTTTTGCGCGGTGAGCGTTCCATATGCAGAAAGCGAGCGTGCCCACGCTCACCTGCGCACGGTAAGCGTCCTTGGCGCGACATTTGAGCGTTATTCGGAAAACCTTCTCTTTGGTAGAATTCTTTGTTTTCTGGCGCTGACTCTGGAATCAGAGAAGTGCCCGTACCGACCTAAGAAAATGGCCAGTTCTTTGACACGCATCAACCCAATTTTAGGAACACACAGCACTGGCTCACTTCAGGAGTCTGCTCAGCAATGCTGCCACCTCATACAGGACCTCTGCAAAGGCAAAACAGACCAAGCAAACACGATCAAGATTTCGTCACTTAGGACCTGAACGACCCATGGACGCTAGGCTGGATCTTGCTCCGATAAAGATACGGCCAACCGCTGTTGGATCCACTCACGGCGATCTACTTCTCGGTCAGCAGTACCAGCTTTATGGGAGACCTGCAGGGCGGCTAGGATAGAGCGACGATTGCGCTCACCCGTCCTGAAGTTCCTTTTATTAGTCACAAGGCCAGACTCCAACTTGCCGTACGTAAGAGTTTATGATGACGTTGGAGAGTGCCTTAGATGCGGAGACATCGCATTCAAGATCCATATTTGAGGTGCTTTGGCCTTCTTATCCGCAAGGATACGGCGAAAGGCCGCTCTGGCTACTTCGTATGCATCTGAAAGTAACTCATCCAGGCAGGCCGTGATAGAGCGCACTGATTCATTGGAGCCAAGGCGTAAATCACCCTGTGTTGGACATCAGCAGCTATCATAACAAGCTATCGCCAGGGATCTAGTCTTATCCGACTAGACATTCCTGTGGTAAAGACAGATTTCCTTCAGACCTGGTCCGCATGCATTGTGAGGATTGCCTCTGCATATCCATCTGAGACCACACTGAGTCTGTTCTGTTCAATTAAGTCTTTCGAAGTCTTCAAAAGAAGACGAGAAAGATTTGCAGGCACTGCTTCCTGCCATTTTGTTTGAATGAACCCCACCAAAGCCTCCGCGCTAAGCCTCTCCCTTAAGTCTCCCCTTTAAACTCGCTTAAGCGTCGCGAATAACGCCCGAATTCCGCAACTTGCAGAATGCCGATCCGAAGCATCCTTCAAGAAGGAAGCTTCAAGAGCTTAAAAGGCTTCAAGGGCTTGAAGAAGATAGCACCACTCATGCAGTCGCTCTCAACGCCTATTTACTCTCTTCGTAATCACTGTCCTCTAGAGTTTGCTTTTTTTTTGAAATCGCCCACTCGTAAAGGATTTTGGTTGCGGTTGTTCTCTCACAAGTACGAATAGAAGTGGCATTATTTGTTTGACCGCGTGCATGTTCGGCTTGAAAACAAATGCCGAATTACCTCTGCAAGAGCAGGTGCAAGAATGTTGGCTCGGTTGAGGCCACAACGCTTCCTTGCTTCTTACTCATCCCTTCTATTGATTGCTTCAGATCGCCAATCCACACTTCCACGAAGTTCTTAATTGGCGTCCAGAAGTTCCTTCCATTGATAACGAGGCCAGACTCCAGCTTACCTCGGCCTTTTAGCTGTGATTAAGTGTAGTATCTGTTCGTCTTGTGCTCTTTACTACACTTTGTGTCTTTGGCGACTGACTCCGGAATTAAGAGTAGCGCCCACACGGACAAAAAAAACGAGGCCAGATTCCAGCTTGCCAGGAGAGAGTGAGCACCATTGACGTTGGCAAGGTCGAAAGGCTGCCCTGGCAGCTTCATGTGCATCTGAAAGCAGTTCATCCAAGCCTTCGGGTGCTCTGCCACTCAAACCAAATCAAATGAGCAGCCATTAGTAAACATCTTTAGACTTGCACTCTGCGTCTGCGTTGCTTGCTCTTGGCTCCTGCACGGTAATAATTTTAAAGGCGCCCCTAGCCGGGGCGGGGGCGCGAAGCACTCTTCTCCAGTCAATGTTGAAGTGTCAGGCACCGTAGTGCGTCAACCATGACTACTACGATTACTACTACTACTACTACGAGTACTACTAGTACTACTAGTATTACTACTATTATTACTATTATTATCATTATTATTATTAGTACTACTATACGACTACTACTACTACTGCTACTACTATTACTATTACTATTACCATTACTTGTAAGAGTACGACGATTATTACGACGACTATTATTTCCACTACTATTACTATTACTACTATTATTATTATTACTACGATTACGACTATTACTACAAATACCGCTATTATTATTATTATTACTACTACTACTACTACGAGCACTACTACGCCTACTATACGAGTACGGGTATTAGTGCTAGTCCTATTACCAGGACTACTTCTAGTATTACTACTGCTATTGCGATTACTAGTACTACTACGACCAGTGCTACTACTACTACTACTACTACTATTACTACTACTATTTTTACTATTATTGATTACGACTCTTACTAGTAGTACTAGTAATAGTAGCGTTGCTACCACGCCAGGCATGCGTGCGGGTTGCTGCGTGATGTGTTTCAAGAAAGCATTGTGTGAAGTTGGAGCAAGCAAGAAAGGCGTGGCCTTTTTGGTCCACATGTCCAGCACACGTCAAGGGGATACACGGAGCATGTCTGCAAGAGGTTCACACATGGGAGTTTCTCACAGAGGAGGTCTCTCCACGTTGCTCAAAATAGACGAAAAAATTGTTGTCCAAGTACGCCCAAAACGGGATTCTGCGCAAGAGTTTACAACTCCTAAACAGGTGCAACCTTGTTTAAGTGCCTTGTCACGAAGGACCATCTTACTGCGTTCCAAACGTTAAGTGTGAAAAAGGACCGTCTCCAAAAAACAGCTTTATAAGGCGATCTAGAATTTAGAGTTCGTGGTTTAAGGTTTGGGGTTTTAGGGTTCAGCGTCTAGGACTGAAGGGGTTTTAGGTTTCGAAGGGTCCCTTTCGGAGATCATGCGCACCAAGGGCGCGAAATGCAACGCTACGGGTGCAGTAATGCAGACAACTGGGAACTACGGTTGCTATCAAGCGACGTTTGCAACTAAGTCAAATTAGTTACGTCAACTTAGCTGGGAGGAACACTGTTTAGCGTGCAAGGTCAGTCTAGGATTGAGGGTTAAGGGGTTTCGAGTTTGGGCCTTACAATATGGGATTCAACGCCGAACGCGTCAACAAAAAAAGTGCAGGGGAAATAAAGGGATCAGGGGCCCGCAGGTCGATTTGCTTTAGAAGAACCTGCACGGTTGACGCAAAAAAACTGTTCTTGCAGAATTTGTAAAAGCACAACAATTCCAAAATTTAGGCATGTCAACCTCAATGTTGCCACACTTACAGAACACGCAGTAGAAAGATTTGAAACGTATTCAACTCTATTCTTGTCATTCTACAAAAATGCAAAACCGACAGAAATCAAAGTTACACGTAAACAGACCTAAATCCTCTCATTCTGATCAGAAGATTTGATTTCACCCGGTAAAAGCTTCAAACAATGCAAAAAATCAATCAAACGCATCACCCTGTGCAATTTTGCGCAGAGGCCCCCCGAAACGCGATTTCGCGCTGAAGGAAGAGTGCTTCGCGCCAAGTGGTCGTTCAAATGACCAAAGCCAAGACTGCAACGCGCAACCAAGGACAGTGTACAACCTTCAATACGCAACAGGCAGCCGACGGTGCCAAACGACTTGGGACAGGGCACGAAGACCCCAAACCTTGAACCCTAATAAGTGTAAACCAAATTGAACGTTATGTTGTTGTTGACGTTCGATGAACAACATGCACGCTTCAGAAAGTAAAATCATGGCAGGCGCGCGCGCCACGCCACGTCTCTGCGGCTTTATCGCTCACATGGCGTGCCAGGTTATGTGATACTCAGGATGAAACTCGGCAGGCCCGCAGGAGTATATGATGTCCTGATGAAAGCAGATACATGCAAAGTGAGACCAATGAGCAGGGTCCATAGACCAGTTGAACCCGTGCCTCCCATAAGGGAGCAGACGGGCTTCCACGTGGGTGACACCATGGGTGAAACGAAAAAAGCGTGGCGTTCAGGGTACGGAGTAGTTAACCCAAATTTTTGATTCCCTCAGCTCCCAGCTGCCAATAGTGATATGCGTACAGCACTGATCAACTATTGGCGCAGCGGTCGGCCTGCCCACCGGCAGTGCCAGACATATAAGGCGACAGAGCTGGCGTGCTGCCATCGAAAATTGGCGCTGCGTCATATGGAGCTGTGGCTTACGCTCATGCATTCAGTTGTACTGGCCAAGACAACTATGTACGCTGCCCTGAATTGCTCGTGCACTGAGTTGCCGCTGTACCCCCCCGGAGGGACTCATCAGTGTCAGAATCAGCTGTGCGCTGGAGCTCCAGGTCGAGCGGCAATGTCGACTTCTCTGCCGCGACCGTTGGCCCACAGCCGCTAGATTTCCCGGAACCTCTGTGATTCTGGCTAGGATAACTTTCTATAAGCTAATGGCGTCCAACTTCCTAGACTTTTTAGTGGCCTTTATGTTTTACTTTTGAATCTAGCCTGTGATTAGGGAGTCAATGTTCTAGTGCAGCAAGTGTTCGACACTTCGACCGCGCCGGGAAATTTCAGTTTGATCCAGCAAAGGCTACACGGCCACGCGCTTGGGCTCATGGCTCATGACTCCGAGACTCAGACTCCCAACCTAGACTACTCCTGTCGACCACTCAGTGCGCAACCGCTCCCTACGACGCGCAACCGCTGCCTACGCAATGCGCAACCGCTCCCTACACAGGGCGCGCAATGCACAACCACGAATGCACGCCCGCTCAACTCACAACCGGTGTTTTGAATTTTGAATGCTATGGTCGTCGCCTGCTGCCGTTTTTCAGCCTATGTTTTTGTTTAATAGGTTGGTCAACCCTCTGAATTTCCAAGACCTTGCCGAAACAGGGCTCGCGATAATCAGTAGTACAAACGGCTCGCGAGTAGGTCAGACCAGACCGCTGCGGTTGAAAGTGAAAGTGTGGATGATCCCTCTAGGGGAGGGATTAGTGGTTTACTTAACAGAGGGTTCATTAGGGATAGCTGCCTGTGCCCCTTGACCGGTTCGCAGCTTGACGACCTCCCGTGATAGGTTTAAGTGGGGTGTTGGGTGTGCGTGAGGTTGTCAATCCCCATGTTGAAAAAGTGCCCGTGCGTTGTGCGACTATTATATATATATGTACACATGATTCTGCCTTGCGTATCATTTGGATGGATCTTGTTTGGTATGATTTGAATTTTTGAAATTCTCCTTTGAAAAGGTTTTTGGTAGATCCCGAACTACTTGACCTTTTTCAAAAAGAGGATTGCAGGTTCCAAAAATTCCTTGGCATGAGCATGACAGTATGTGTTGCGTGTTCGTTGATCTCTCAGTTTGGGAGGTGGGGATGCGCTTGAGCCCAAAGTTGCAACCTCCCTAGCCCACCCAACTTTGGTCTTAATGTCAGGCGTGGCGTTGAATTTGTCCTTCCTTAAGCCCACCCTGTCAGGCACCAGGATGCCGTGTTTGCCAATCAACTAGCAGTTACGTGCAGCTTTAAAGATTGCAGTTTGCCATCCGCCACTGTATGGACTGCGTGTGTGCGCTAGGTTGCCAAACAGGTGCCGTAGAGGTGCACGTGAGGTTGTCAACCCCCATCTTGAAAAAGTGCTGCAACTTATATATATATATACATATATATATATAAATACACTTGATTCTGCCTTGCGTATCATGTGGATGGGTCTTATTTGATATGATTTGAATTTTGAAATCCTCTTTTGAAAGCTTTGCATTTCTCAAACTCAATGAGCCAGAGCTTTTGTTGGCCAAGCAAGCGGCGATCTTGGTAGATCGACTAGACCTGCTGCGCCATATGCTGAAGGTGGCCGAGCTTGGCTTCGACAGACAAGCGACGTTGTTGGCTGGAGTTTGGATTGATGCTGTGCCTTTCAATTCTGACAGGAGCAAAAGTTTGGAGGCCTTGACCTGCAGCCTGTGCGCTGACCGGTCTTTGAGGCCTTTCCGAAGGATATGCGTGCCAAGGTCCAAACTTATGAGGACATACTTGAAGTTCTGGCGTGGCCGCATTCTCCTCAGTGGGACGATGCCCGCCTCCAGGCATGATGGTGCGCAGATGCTTGCAGGAAAAGGCGTCAGGGCAACGCCATAGCGCTCCAGGCTTCCTTGGCCGAGATGCGAGCTGACAGGGATGGTTACAAAAAGGTGCTGGAGTTTCCGGCGTGGAGTTACAAGGGCTTCATTTATTGGAGGTGCAACTGTCAGCGGGGTTCCTTCAAGATTTGAAGATGATGTCTTAGAGCGGCTCCAGAACTCATGTGATTTTTTCTTAAAGAGATGGGCTTGCTAGCTGATAGCCAAGGTATCTTATTATCTGCACCATGGATTTCTTCTTGAGGCAAAGGCAGGAAGGAAAACTGGTTTCCAAGTTGTTCGCCATACCTGGATTCTGAGCCGAGTGTTGCAAAGTGTTCTTTGCTTTGTTGCGATTTGGGCATCGCTTCTGATGCTTGGTTTTCCATATTCAGAGCGAAAAGATCCGGGGCGCAAGCAAACTGATCCGGTGCACGAAGGTCTTTGAAGACATCGATGCATGGCGTTGAGAACACAACACTCAAGTTCGCTTACCGAAAATTGCTTCCCACCATGTTGCGAGACGAGGTCACTGGAAAAATCGAGTCCAGCCTGCCTTGACCTTCAGCGCTCTGACCAAGAGTTCAGCCCTGTGCAGAGCAAAGGCGTTGACCAGTCTCCGATGCCTAGAAAGCCGGCTGGTGGCAGACGGCCTCGCCGGATTTCCCATGCATACGTCTAGGGCCGAAGCCGTCAGACTTGAAGCCCCTTCGGCTTTGACGTTCGAGGTGCGACGGTCGAGCGCTGAGGTCCTTGACTCGGCATCAACTCGGGCCTTGATTGAGCGTCTACAGGTTGATCGGCGCCTTTGATGCCTTTGGCGCTGCCCCTGCTTGCAGCTCCTTGTCTTAGGCCGTCCACCCACTTTTGCCGACTATGCTTTCCCTTAGGCCTAACACAGCCTTGCGGGTTTTGGTGCAAAGTTATTTTAGGAAACAAGCAGTCTGCCTTGTTGAGTGGCTTACCCCGGTGCTTCAAGAGTGGCAACGGCAAGCCCTGCTCCTACTGGGCCAAGAACCCTGGCGGGTCTTTCCATGGGCGCCCTATGGCCCGTCTTCTTCCAGGCTCGCCTACCGATTTGACGTGCGCCGCTACGCCTTTTGCCAATGCTGTTGCCCCATCAGGTTCTCCGCGCCAGGTCGGCAGCCGGGCCCCCTGCACTCATGTTGCCCAGGCTGACCTTAGAACCTGTGCCGAGAGATATGCCCCGCGCTAAGTGGGGTGATGTTCTCCGCCTTGCCCACTGAGCGCCGGAGAAGCAGGCCCCCACGAGACGTCCTCGGCCTCAGCGTGCGGGGCCTGACGACAAGGTGCACTGCCGCTGCGCTTAAGTTACACGGTATGGGTTGGGTCTTCCCTGTTCTGGGTTTCTTTTGATCCTCTTGTGACGTCTTTGGTAGAAGTCCAGCCCTGCTCGCCATGGCCATGGCCCTGCGCTGTTATGGCAATTGGCTCTACGCTCCTGGCAGGAGATTGCACGAGATCCAACATGTGATCCCCGCGGCTCAGCGGAGGTTCCTTGGGCTTATACACCTTCTGCAACTGTTGCTTGGGAGTTGGTTACGAGATGGGAACGAGCCGCCAGGCCAACGGACGCCTGTGCCAGAATCTCTTTTCCGTGCTTTGGTGAGTTTGGCTTGGCAAGAGGGCTAGAGGGACTGTGCTGGAGTTTCACTGCTAGCCTTT
This sequence comes from Symbiodinium pilosum, assembly GCA_905231905.1. Lineage (NCBI taxonomy): Eukaryota > Dinophyceae > Suessiales > Symbiodiniaceae > Symbiodinium > Symbiodinium pilosum. The sequence goes on from CAJNIZ010006206.1 coordinate 8,146, forward strand.
TATGGGCTTGGACGTTTTGGGGAAGTTCTTGTCTTTGCTCTCGAGCTGACTTGCTGCCGTCCGTGATCACTTGTGGGAAAGTGGAAAATGCTGAAGCTGTGCGCCCATGCGAACTTGCCTGCGAATGACATGGCCCGAACCGGCCCGCTCTTCCCTCTGACCCTCGCTGGTTACAGGTATCGGTGCAATAAACTGCTTGTTGCTCTTGCCGTGGACAAGACAGTGAACCTGTCTCTGGGAGGACTTCGTGGCGATTGAAGCCTGTACTGCTACAGGAGCGGAGTTGCTGTAAGTGAAACCCCGTGGCGCATATATGAGGCTGAAGAACCAGACTACGCTTGGATAGTACGTGCAAGAAGTTGGGGCTATACAGCTGCCCTAGGCGCTCTCCCGAGGTCGCCAGAAGGAATGAAGGAAGCTCCAGCCCTTTGACCCTTTCTCTAACCTTGACTTGGCAAAGTAACCTATCTACTGACCGCGCGCCACGGTGAAGTTTCAGCATCGACTTCGAGCTCGTCGGCTTCAACTTAGCCGGTTTGGCCGGGGAGGTCAGGTGGCAGGGCAGCTTCTCCAAGCTTGGTTTGTTGTCGCGCAGATCTGCGAGTTTCGTGAATTCGGATCCATGCTTGAATCCTATGTTGAGAATGAAGGCTCAAAAACAATTCACACGGTTCAGACACTTTAGCAATTTCGCCAAACATTCGCAACCTTGGAGAATGCATACCAGAGAACGGTGATTTGTTCAAGGTATGAAGCGCTTTCTTGAGTTTAATCAGTGATGTTTGTGCACTGACGCAACGGCAAGCATGCGACACCAGCATCTTGGCTCGCAGGCAGAGCATAGTGCAGCATCAGCATTTGGATTTTCTTCTCACTTCCTGCTTGACTGCATTTGCACATGTCTTGTTACATGCAGGGCTGTCCGTGCGGTTTCTACATGTTTGTCCGCTACGTAGAGTGACTGTATTGCTGTCTGTTCTGCCTGCTGCAGCCATGGATGCTTTCTCATCTCCTACAAGGTGGGGTTTTCTTTGCGCTGGCGGTTCCTTGTCTGGACTCCGCTTGCAGGCTGACGAGCTCCGGCCCTCCTTCTGCAGGCTGGGTCGGCTGCTCTCTCCTGCTCATTTCCTGTCTGCTTCCCGCACCCAGCTGCTGAAGTGGACGAGATTTTGACTCCCTCTCCTACCAGGCTGGGGGCTGTCTTAGTCCGTCCAGGTCTAGCTGGGTGCCGACCTTACTTTAGCTTCCGTCCTTGGTGCGCACTAGTGGTTGCCTGCTCTGTCCGCCAGGTGGAAGTCTCGCCTCCGTCCGTCCCTCTACTTGAGGACACGGAGGACCGGCTGCGCACTATGTCCGGTCTTGCTTGCAATTTCTGATTGCGTGGGAGCAGTCGCTTGCAGCTTCATGCCGGCAGCGCCTTTCAGCACTCAAGCTTTCAGCCTCAGCTTTTAGCAGACTTTGCAGCCATGTCCGGTGGTCAGTCTTCATTCCCGTCCGCGCCGGGATCGCAGACTTCTTTTCCGTCACCGTCCGGCACGGCCCGTACCAATCCATCCCGTCCGGGACCTACGGCGGCTCAGGCCTTGCGTGCTTTGCTTGGCCACTCCGATGAGGGGATTACGCCAGCCCTGGCCGCACTCCGTGCTTCCGAATTGGCCCGTCTGCGCGATCTCGTGGGCAGCACGGTCTTCAGCCTCATCGTATCGTGAATACCACCCCGTCCGCGCCAGACGGCCCGGCTCCGTCCAATCGCGACCCGTGGGCAGACATCACGGATCCCGTCCGTGTGGAGCCTGCTCCGTCCGATGTGCCGATGCAGGTGCAGACCAACCCGCCTGCCCAGCCCAATCCATGACGGCCAACGAGTACATGTGGCGTGATCCGATTCCGCCTCTGTGTCCAAGGCGTGCCAACCGTGGTCCGTGGACGTCTGACGAAGGCTGGCTGATTAATCCGGTGCTTCCGTCTGTACAGTGCACGATGATCCGTCCGGCTTGGTGGCCGTATGCTGACATTTTCTGTCTGAAGGCCTGTGAGATACCCAACTGGGTGCAGCTCCAGGAGCCGGCCGAACCCGTCGCGCACTTGCCGCTTCGGGGCTACTGTTCTCCCACCTGCTACGGCCTCTGCCTCCGTCCGGTGATGGTGGGTGAGCGGGACGGCCGCCAGGGGCACAAATGCTTCGAGTGCCTTAAGGCACACTGCGACTGACGGCTGTCCTTTCCCGTCCGCCTGTCTGCAGCCTAATTGACTAGCTTATCTCTATATGCCTTTTTCTGTCCGACAGGTGGGCTGGATCGGGCTCCCGTCTGCTAGGTAATCTGCATTCATAGTCTGGAGCAGGTACGCTAGCATGACACCAAACATTATGAAAGGCTACCACCATAGAACCATACATTCACTTTTGCGTTCCTCCTCCGTCCGCCTTGCCCGGCCGTAAGTGCTGGGTGGGCCGGCTCGAGCTTGGAGTCGAACTTGCAGTCCAAAAGAATTCTAGCGTTGTGCTTTCTGACCGCATGTTTTGCTAACATGTTCTTGTCATGTTGTTTCCTTGCATGCTTGCCAGGACAGACCACCTGCGCCTACTGGGCTTCGTCAGCGCTGGGCGTCCTTTGCTAAGCCGGTCCCAGTGACTGTTCTGCCCCTGCCTGTGTCAGGTTGTGGTTATATTGGGATAATGGAAAATAAAATGGAAACTCCTATTTAGGGTTTCCGAGCCGGGCCGTGCCCCGCCTGTCCGTGCCCTGTCTTTTGCTGCCGCCTTGCCAGCTTCGAGCCCTCCGCTACCTGCACCTGTGCCCGTTCCTCGGGCTCCACTTGCACTGGCCTGCAAATCAGTCCCCTGTCCGGCACCTCCGCCGCCAGCTGTTACTTCTCGCTGGTCGGGGTTGGGTTATAGTCCTTCTTATCGCCCCCCTAAACTTCTTTCCCTCACCCGTGCAACCTCCACGCAGCAAGCCTTACTTACTGCCTGCCTTGCCGGAGACGCCGCTCCAGCCTCCGCCTCTCCGTCCTTCCGCCAGCCTTGCCACTCCGCAGCCTCGTCCTGCCACCGTTTCAGCCGCATCCTCGCAGCTCATTCCTGCCCTGGATCTACCACCCTGGCACTTGCGCTCCCCTCCCTTTCTATCGGGGGGTGAGCTGCCGTCTTCCTGCCAGCATGTCTGACTTGGTATTCCGTGCAAAAAATGCACTGTCCGAAAATTGGCTTGCTGTGGTCCGCACATTGGGTGATGCCTCCCTCCTGCACCAGGAGGCTATGGCCACGTCCAGTCCACACATACACATGCAGCGCCCCATGTTTCTACCGTTCAGAGGTACCTGTCTGATTGGCATTCCTGGGCATCCTTTTGCCATGCCTTGTCCGCCCCTCCGCATGATCCGCCTCCGGGCGCCCTCCCCGACTGGCTGGCCACCCGTATGCATGAGTAAGCAGGGCCTGGCCGGGCCTGGCCACTGACCCACTTACTTAGAGCCCTGGCCTGGATGGCCAGGACCGCCGGCCTGCCCGCCTTGCAGTCTCGTCTGCAGCTGTCTGTCGTTCGGGCTTTTGCTGTCGCCACCTCTCCGTCCGGGAGAGCCTGCCACTTCCTCTGTCCTTTGTTGTGCGGTTGGAACGCCGTGTGTTGGACTCCGCCACCGCGTCCCTCCGCTGGGGTGACCTGCTCTGGGTGCCTCCGGACCGTCTGCAGCTCCAGCTGTCCCACGGTGCCATCTTGGGCACGGCCGTCCGCACTAAGACGACCAACCGCTCCATGCCATTTGGATTCTTGATATTCGGGCTGTCCGGCACACCGTCTGTCAATTGGGGAATCAAATTCCATCATCTCCTCCGTCAGGCCTTGGCAGACACTCTCTCTCGCCAGCCGGGACGCGTGATTGATTTCTTGCCTGCCCGCCTGGGGGTCTCCGACCTCCGCCCGCTCTTGCTGGACCCGTGTCAGCGGCACCTGGCCGTTCCTCGTCTGCTTGCGTTGCTTTCCAGACACTGGGCGGCTAATTCGCCCTCACCCCCGCCTGCGCAATTTACGCTGTATGGTGCGCATTCGTGCAAGGCTACCGTCCTTTCCTGGTCCCGTCAAATGTCGCTTGACCGGACGCTTCGCCGCATACAAGGCCATCACCGCCTGTCCGGTGCAGACCGCTCAGTCGAGCTTTATGACAGGGACGACATCCGTCCCATGCTTGACCTGGCTCGAGGTTCGTCCACCGCTTTTCCTCCTTCGCCGCCCCCGCCTTTGGAAGCCGAGCCGTCTCCAACATTAGACCTTACCGCTCTGGAGGACGCTATGCCTTCTCCAGTTGATAGTGTTTCCTCGGCCTCAGCTTCGTCTGAAGACTCGGGGCCTGAGACAATTCAGTCCCTCCTTCCCGTCCGGATTCGGAGCCATCCGCTCTGCCTCGTCCGGACCTGGCCTCCGCAGCAGAGGGTCTGTATATTTATAATCACCGCTCTAATGTGGTTCATGCTGCTCGGCCTACACCTTCCACGGACCCGTCCGGCACCCCGGACCCGCAGCATGCAGAGCAACTTTACCGTACTGCCTGTGGTTCCTGCACCAACCGTCACGGCATGGAATCTATCTGCCGCACTCTGCCACCGCGCGCTTCTCCATGCCTGCACCGTGCCTGTCGTGCAGCCATGTCTACCTAGGGTTTAGCTAGGTCTAGACCCTAACCTCTTGGACTTCTAGGGTTTGCCCTTCTTACCCCGTGTTTTCTGTCCCGCGCTCCTTGCCGCCATTCTTGCCTGTGCCGCGTCATGCGTTGCAAAACGGAACCTACCTGTACCGTAGGTGCTTTGACATGTTGGTAAATGCACCCCTGCTCAGTCTGCCGTCCAGACTCATGTTGTTCTAGTAGCATTACTGTTCTCAAGCCTAACTTTTGACTAGCTGTAGCCACCTTAGCTACTCGCAGTTAGCCATGTTTTCGGCCCGCTTCGAAGAGGCGCTCCTGTCCGCCTCCGACGAAGAGTTGTTGCACAACTTCTTTGCGGAGCTCCCCCTGGCTGCTCGTCGCCGTCTGATCGCCGTCCTTGCCGAGGCTGACGCCGCGTCCGCCCAGCACTTCTTGGACACTAACCGTCTGGATGATGATGCGGATCTGGCCGACTTGCAATGGCCATCCGATCCGGACCGCCCCTCTGAACGTCAGCCCTCGCCTGCTCCGTCCGAGAGCTCATCCGATGTCTCTTTGGCGAGCTGGGGCATTTTCGGCCGTCCGGTCGAACCTGCTGGAGGAGCCGTGTTTGGGGCAGTGCCCCGTCCGCCTGGTCGCTGTCCTCCTCAAGTGCCTGCAGACGGCTTCTTCAAGTTCCGACCCAGCACCTTTGCACCTGCAGCGAGCCGCGGCAGCCAACCGAGCAGCTGCTCCGCCCTTGCTAGTCACTCCGGGTCCGGCTGCTGTCCCGTCCGAGCGGGCTCTGCCTGTTCCGGGCTCGGCCTTCCTGCAGAGGTTCCGCCAGGCACTCGCTGGGCTAGTCCGACCGTGCCTCCGCCTCCGGACCTGCCCACTGGTGAGGTCCAGCAGTTCCTGCCCGACGTGCTCACCGTCGCCGCGTTCTCCTGGACCTGTCTGCGGCCAGCCATGTGACAATCCACAGTGTACAGACGTCTGTCCGCGTGTGGACGACCCTGCCCGGCGGAGCGGACACAGGCACCATGCCTGCGACGCCTGCCACAAGCGAGGATGGTGACTGGCAAGTTTAAGTGAAAACCCTTCACTCCGTTCACTGTGTTGGAGCGCATGTTCTGTCTTTTATTCCTACCAGGTGCTGCTACCTATTCTATCTAGTTAGTAAGCCTGTGTCTGTCCGCAGCCTTTTGTGTGTGCCCTGGCGGGTTGTGCAGATTAGCTTCAGCTTTGCACCGCCATCCCAGACATGTCACATCGTCTCGATGATGCGGCTGTAGTCTCCGCCCTGCTTCAGCAGTGGGGAGCGCCCGCATCTGTCCTGACGCGCTTGCAAGCCACAGGGTTCACCACCTTAGGTTTGCTAGGTCATGCCTTGCCTTCTCCGGATGCTGAGGACTCCTTCCTCTGCACGGTCCTTGAGCTTGATCCGGCCGATTCAGCCATGCTCCACTCAGCGCCGGCCGCCTGCCTGCGCCGTCTGTTGTCGCATGCGCAAGACCTTTGCCCTTCTCAGTACACGGCCGCACCTGCGTCTTCATCCCTTAATCCTGCTCCGTCTGCGCAATCGCACAAGCTCATGCCGTCCGAAGTGCAGGCCATGCGCCAAAAGTTCCTGGCCAGCTACCGGTGAACTCCTCACTCCGGAACTTATGCCCGCGCCGGAGCTCCTGTCCGCATTGCAGCATGCGTTCGCTACTGGAGCGTCCCCGTGGTTGCCCTGGCGATCGCGGTGCACTGAGGCAGACGCGATTTCGTGGCACGATGCCCGCCGTCCGCGCACCGACCGGCAACTGCTTCGGATTTTCCTTGAAGCCGAGGAAGAATCCCCGGGCCCCACAGCTTTCGTGCCTAACTCGGGCCCGATTGAGCCCACCGTCCGCAAAGCCTTGTCTGTCCACGCCACCGCTCTGTCCATGCTTGAGAAGGTGCACCTTCTCGTGATCAAACGGTTCAACGACAAATTTTTGTCGTTTGCTTTGTCCGTCCCGTCTGACCCGTCCCTGCGAGGCCCATCCCTGCAGGAAATCCTTGCAGCCGACCGCGCCGTCTGGCAATCCGTGCATGCACTCATGCGGGATCAGTCGTGGACACTGTCAGACAGCCTTGATGAAACCTTCTGCCGCCAGGACATGTCGTCTGCTCTGCAGCCCCGTCCGCGCGTGCAGCGTCCGCCTCAGCCGTCGCCGACCGGTGGGCAGAAGCGCAAACGCAGGTCTGGCGGTGGCCAGGGAGGCAACAACCGCCCGAAGCCCAAAGCTAAGCCGGCCGCTTCCGCGCAGCAGGTGCCTGCGGCAAAGGCATTCGATAAGTCCTGGTTCAAAAAGGTGAACGGGATTGAGACCTGCGTGAGGGGAGCTCTGCGGCCGCTGCAAGGATCCGAACTGCCCGCGTTCCCACCTCTGTCCGGTCCCGCTTGCCAACGGCAAGCCCTGCGCTCAGAAGCACACCGCTCTCGAACACCTGTCCACCAAGCACTGACTATCTGACCGGCATGAGCAGTCAGTCGTGACCGAGGTGGAATCCGTGTCATCATCCTCCGACCGAGAGGTAGTTATTCTGCCTCCTACTCTGCCAGATCCGGCCATAGCAACCTCCTGCCCCTCAACAGCATCTGTCTGTCCGCCCGTAGGTAGCTTTCCTCGCCAGCTTGCCCAAGTGCATGCCTCTTATCCGCCTAAACCGGTCGCTTCACCCAGCTCTGCCCGCACTGTGGTGGGCGCGTTTTCTCTCTGCGGGCTGCTCTGTCTCCGCCTTGTCGGATTCGGTTCCGCTGCCCGGGTGCAAGCTGTTTGTGGACTTGTTCGCGGGTGCTTCGGCACCCCTTTCCGCAGCCATTGCCGCCCTCGGCTTAGCCCGTCTTGAGCCTCTCGACAAGCTTCACGGGTGTGGTTTCGACTTGCTGGATGACGTACAGTTCCCCCGTCTGTGTGCTCTGGCCTGTTCCGGTATAGTTGGTGCGGCCGCAGCGGCACCTCCGTGCGCACCTTTCTCCAGAGCGCGTTTACGGCCTGGTGGCCCGAAGCCTGTCCGCACTCCGGACTTTCCTACCGGTATTCCGGACCCGTCCCCTGCGCAGCAGTCCGAGTTGTCTACGTCCGCCCTGCTTCACGAGCGGGCTCGCCACTTTCTGTCTTTGGTGGCTGCCCATGGCGGGCTCATCATTTTAGAGAATCCGTCCTCCAGCATTCTCTGGCTGGATCCCGCTGTCCGCTCCTGGCTTGCAGTTCATGCGCCGTACTGCGCACATGTCGCCGCATGTCAGTACGGCCTTGCACTTCCGAAAGCCTGGGCTTTCTGGGCCAACTTCTCCGTTCTTGCTACTGTGGCTTGCAAATGTCCGCATCCGCCTAGATTTCACCCTCCATTTGCCGGCCGCCGTAATGCGGATGGCTCTTTTGCCACCCGCCAAACCGCTTGCTATCCGGACGCATTGGCAGCCGCCATTGCGGCGCAGATTGCACCTTTCCTGTCTGTCCGCAGTGCGGCCGTGGCCTTTGGTGAATGGCCGTCCTTGCTTCAGCCCTCCTTCATCTGGCCTCAGCCGTCCGGTCGAATTCAGGATGGTGCCGGGACTTGCAGCTCAGCTTTCTGGGGCACACCCAGAGAGCCCGACGTCCTCAAGCCATTGCGTTCAGCCTGGTGTAGCCGACTGCAGACACCCGGTCTTTTGCCCGGCCTGCTTGCTCACCTTGTTTCTCCCAGCAAGGAGCCTCCGTTGTCCAAGTCTGCCCTTGAGCCATTTCTGGCCGACCTGAGGCTTTTCTATGTGACGCCACATGGGCCAAACTCCTGCACATTGATCCGGGACAGCCGTTATGCCTCAACCTTTGGCATTGCCTGTCTGTCCTTACAAGAGACCCGGATATGGACTTTTTCCATCTTCTACATGAAGGTGTCCCCCTGGGCATCGGCGAGCCCATTCCGCCCTGCAAAGTGCTTTTCCCTCCGGATCCGCCTTCGGAATCCGTCCTGCCACTTCAGCATTGTGACTTGGCATGGAAATCCGCGCTGGACCACGCCGATCTTGTTGACGGCCTTCTCGATGCCGAGCTTCAGGAAGGATGGATCCGCCCGGTTCCGGGCGGCGATGCCGCGCTCCGCCAGCTTTACCAGCGTACTGCCGTCGGTAAGCTAGGCGTCGTCGTGTCTCCTGACCGTCCACCGCGGCTGGTGGTGGATAGCTCCGTCAGTGAGGTTACCTCCAATACCTGCCTTCCCAATAAGGCTCCTAACCCCAACCTGTCTGACGTACGCAAGTGCATGCTTGCCATTCTGTCCGTCACAGGAGAAGTTGGCGGCACTTGTCTTGGACGTATCAAAGGCCCATCGCCGCATCCGTATCCGTCCGCAAGACCAAGGCCTGCTGTGCTTTAGGCACCGGTCCGTCCTATATCAATCCCTCACCCTCAACTTTGGTGCTCGGGCATCAGGTTTCTATTGGAACCACCTGGCTGGCTTGCTGGTCCGGCTAACACACCGTCTGTGGCACGTCCGTCATAGTGCCCAAATTTACGTGGACGACCTCCTCACCATCTTGCTGAGATCGTCTGCCCCGCTCCTTGCTGCGGTTCTGGTCGTACTCCTGTCCGTTCTTCGTGTTCCGATGAGTTGGCACAAGGCCGAGCTCTCTGCCCGTGTGACATGGATTGGATGGGCATTTGATTTCGACCATTTCGTCGTGCAACTGGATCCAGCAAAGCTTGCCCGTCTGTTAGCTTTACTCCGCCAGCTGCAGTCTTCGCCGAAATGCACAGTCACTATTCTGGAGAAGCTGACCGGGAAACTACTGTGGCTATCCAACCTCTTCTCAGCCCTCCGTCCTTCCTTGGCGCCACTTTACATTGACCAGCATAGTCCAGTACCTAACATGTGTGCTATATCCCCAGAGCTCTGGGCGTCATTCCGTGCATCTCTATCGCCTGAGCTTCGCGTTGTGCGCCCTCTGCCTCTTGCGGCCATTCCCGTGGGCTGCAAGCTCTTGCGCTACTCCCACACGCCCGCTTCAGCCTTAGCAGACCTGCCCGAAGTCATTTCCTCCCGTCGCGTCTGGGTCCAGGTTGCCAACCCCTTCGCCCGGATCGCGAACTGTCTGCCGAATCCCGTGAGGTAGTTCGTATGTGGACTGACCTGGCTGCCTCGCCCTGTCCATTTCGATCTTTGTTTCTTCGTCCGCTCTTCATTTGCGAGGCCTTCGCAGATGCGTGTGCGGACTCATCCCTGGCCGGCCTTGGGGGTTTTGTCCGCCTGCCAGACGGCCGCC
>CAJNIZ010006207.1:0-18043 GCA_905231905.1 Symbiodinium pilosum
CCCTATCAGGAGGCTCCTGATTGCCTATGCCCTTCCTTAACCTCATGAGCCTCCTTATCCCCCTCTCCTCATCACACTAATTGCTATGAAGCCATCAGGACGCATTGCAATGTATAAAAACCTTAAAAGCCCTACCTATGCAAAAAATGGGGGCCCCGTAACGTGCCTTTCTGAAATACTAGGGGCCGTATTATAATAGGGATCCAAAAAGGGGCCATAATTTTGACAACTACCCATTTGGAAACCCTTATAGAACTCTTTTACACTGGTGTCTCATCGACAAGCGCTTTTATTTGTCTGGTACCAGGTAGGGGGTTCCGAATCAGAATCTCTTTGACATTCTCGAGGCATGATACTAAGGTCCGTGCTTGAAAGTCCTCAAGCTTGTGGCTGGAGCTTGCGGGGCTTCCATTTCTAATATGGTAAGTTTCCAACATTCGGGCGCTATCCCTGTATCCCAAGGCACTAGCCAACATGCTCTAGTTGGAGCCCCAATGTCATTGAAAACGTCGACTTCCACCCTCCTCCCCGAGACGCAATACAGCAAGTTAGCCGTCCTAAGAGACAGAAATCCGGACGGTAAACGTGCAGTGGGTGGCAATTCTGTTTCGGACCCCCTGTTGAAGTCCCACCACAGCCGCTGCTTCTGCTTTTCCTTTTGTTGGAAGGCTGTCCTAGTACAAACAGTACTGCAATTGTGGAAGTGCTGCTGCAAAGCATACCTTAGCCTCCCAAATAACCTATAATGATAGCCTTGAACCGCAAAATATTTTGTACAGTATGCAGGCCGTTGCTATAAGTATTTGGGAGGCCTGGGTCCTTTCATTAAATTTTCAGTACCCATAATAGCCGGAATCTTCGATGGGGCCTGGCACAGGGTAGTGTCTCTTAAGATTCTCCGCTTGGATGCAATGAGGGTCCAAGGGCTATACGTGGGTTATGAAGGGATTCTGAGGGTCCCCTTAATTAGGGGTTTCGGGTTCTATGGGATCATTGTGGGAGAGTCCGATATGATCACTTGTCTCAAAAAAAAAAGGATCGCTGAAAAGCTCAAAACCAAAGGACCCAGGAGAAGTAACCAAAATGGGCGCAGGACGAGGCAACCCATCTTGCGGTTGGCTTACTTGAGATTCAGGATTTGTTTGGCCCGCATGTCCTTCGCGGCCAGATTTTATAGATGCAAACTTCCGATGTCGTTTCCATTCCCCTTACATACCCTCTGTATGTCCCTATGTATATATAAGGAGGATCTGGCTTCTGTTGGAACACCTGCTACACCATGTTTGATGGATAGCCCTACTAGTCCCAGAAAGCACAGACGAAGATCCCACAACAACAGGAAACCGGAAAGGCCGAGGAGGCACCCACAAGACTACGGCCCACAACTCACCAGTGCCAAGATATCCTCCAAAATTAGTGATTACATGATTTAGGGTTTAGGGTTTAGGTGATTAGGTTTTGGACTAGCTGTTTGGTACGTGAACATGAATACATGCCCTTGATTGAAACTACTAGAAAGGTCAGGGGGAATCGTGAGATTCATTCCCTTTGACAGGGTTGCTGTTGAGGAACTTGAATGAACTACTATAATAAGGAAACCAAACTGTTGCTTTATATACCCGTAATGTGGTAATGGAGGCCAGCCATGGCTGTTTTCTGAATGTTCTCTACAGGGAATTCAGAATCTCTCTCAACCCTATCTACTGCAAGTGGGATTTGGGGTTTGGGGCTGAGCCTTGAGTCATTGAAAATTCAGCAGCACAATAGGACTGAAATCTCAAGCTTTAACCTCTTAACTTCAAAGCACAAGATGAACCGTCATCTAAACTCCTAGTATCCCCTTTCATATCCCTACGTACCCCTTGCAGTAGTCCCCTTTATATACCCCTTCTAAGGAGTTTAGACTAAACCTCAGATCGGGGCCTGAGTCTCCAACGTCTCCGCCTACCATGGCTCCGATGACCCCGGGCACCTTGGTTGAGGCTGTAGCTTTGGGGGTTGATTCTACTGCTTTTCTATGCTTCCCCTTAATAATGGAGAATCAAATGGAAAAGAAAATGGAAAATGAAATGGAAACTGCTATATTATACCTACTATATATATACCCTATTATAATATAACAGTTTCCATTTTCTTTTCCATTATCCCTATATAAACCCCATATGCCTTTCCTTGCTTCTATACCGCAACTCTCGTTTCCTCATCTTCCCCCGATAAATCTGAACCCTAAAGATTTCCAACCGTTCACCTCTCACCAGACCCCTAAGCCCTAAAACCCAGATGCACCACGTCGTCCGTCGGCTTCGTTCGGAAGCTGGCATCTACCTCTGCCTCACAGATATGCTCTTCAAAACTTACATTCTTGGAGCAATACATTACTGCTGTCATAGAAGTCCATGCAGAGTGGTAGGCATCAGTCACAAGTGTTTCATATCAAGCCAAGCTGCCTGGTCGACACCAGCCATGCGGTTGACTATGATGCGCACATACTGCCAAAGAGCCTTGTTTGCAATTCGGATCCCCTCAGAAAACGCCGCTATCATTTTTTGAGTTAATCAGTATGTTGGAAGAGATTTTCAGTGGGGTGGTTTACAGCAAGGTGAAATTCAGCTTAGTGCTTAGTAATTTGGGGTTGCTCAGCTGTTCTGCATCTTGTTCGAAGGGCATCTCTTTTGAGAGCTAACCTTACGTCATAGGCGGAATGCCAGGTGAACTACTCCTTGTCCTCGGTGCTGCCAAACAAACGCTCCCTGATATGCCCTGAGGTCTGTGCTTGATGAGTTTGTGAAGTTTTGCGGCGGTTGGAAAGATTTGGGGGATTTTGGGATACACTTCAAAGTTCGTGGTTTAGGGTTTAGCACCCTTGCCGACCATTAGGCTTACTCCTGATTCGGTGAAAGTTTTCTCCAGGCTAGAGACGTGGCCGAACACGAAAGGTAAGATCAGCGGGTATTGGATTCCACCCACCACGAGTCCAAAGAGAGCAGCCAGGATAGAGGGCGTCGCTATCAGCAGTCGAAATTTGTTTCCTCACGAGCACGCCGTAAGGGTGCAGGGTGCACGGCTTGGGGAGCACTTGAACCAATGGTGATGGTGTGGGGTTCTGCAATTCCCGTAGAACCTTGCAAACAACACTTGCACGAACCTTTGATGCACATGGCCCCCCAAAAAAGCCTAAGGACCTACGCATCACTCAGCACAGCACAGAACAGAAGTCCTATGAACACCTTTGGGGCTAGGCTAACCTTACCGCTCCACCTTTGGCACCAGAAACAACCCCAAGTCCTTGCTGCGTGCAGCAGCTGAACAAAAGGCCAGCCACTAGGATGGGAGCAGTAACCTGGGTTGCTGCATTCAAGTTACCATAGTTACGGAAAAAATGGAAACTACTATTTAGGGTTGAGGGTGTAGGGCTTGAAATTACCTATACTATCCCTCTATAATGGACAATCAAATGGAAAAGACAATGGAACATGAAATTGAAAATGAATGGAAACAAGGGGAATATAGGGGCTCAAGGAACTTGATTTAAGTTACCATAACGGGTATATGTAGTAAATAATTGGGTTTCCCCAATATAATAACTCATTAAAGTAAGTTCCTCAACAGCAAGCCAGTGACCCCGAAGAGAATCGCACCCACAAGGGTGAAAGTCTGTGAATTCCTGGGCCATTGAGGGGACCAAGGATGGTCAGATCCTTCTTCAGGTTTGGGGTTTAGGATTACCAGAAGTCAGATCTTACCTCCTTGCTGCAACATAACCTACCGACATCGCTCTTTCCGAAACTAATCCCAGCAACAGTACCACCATCCTTAACTAACCTTGCCCTCCCCAAACTAACATGGACCGCGGTCCCTGAACCCCAAAACCCTAATCAAAGCCTGAACCCGCAGCCCCGAAATCTAAACCATACGACGCTAAACCCCCAGATAGTATTTCCATTTTCTTCTGCATTATCTACCTGCATGATCCCAAATGTTACACCTAGGATATAACCCCCTCATGACCCAGATTCTCGATCAGCATAGAATATCCTGTCGGACACCAGGCCTTGAGCGCTTGTCTCAACTAGAGTTTAAAGGTTTAGAGTTTAGGGGTTTTTTTCTCGGACCATTTTCCCCACAGCATGACGTCCCATGAAGATGCCTCACAGCACGGTCCCTGACAGCCCGGCACTCACGTCCAAGGGTTTCGGGTTTAGGGTTTAGGGTCTAAAGTTTAGGACTCTGGGGGTATACAGGACTAGAAGGAGAACTCCGGAAAGGTTCCTTTCGCGTTGTATCATGAAGAACACCCTTGAGATGCCGTTCGGGCACGTTTAACCCTAAGACTAGCACTGATGGTAAGGTTTCAACGCGTTGAGGATGTGGCCGGGCATTACCAGCCTTGCCCAAGTTTTAATAATCCAACCCTAAACCCTAAGCCCTAAACCCTATTAGAATTCGGAGCTGGTAGAGGCTTTTCTTCCTCGCTGGCCTCAGCAGGCTTTACTTGGGCTTGACAGTCTGCCGCAGATATTGCTGGGTTTAGGGTTTAGGGTTTAGGGTTTGGGGTGTAGGGTTTTTGTTTTTTTCAATGGGGTTTAGGGTTCAGGGTCTAGGGTTTGGTGTTTAGGGTTTAGGGTTTAGGGCCTTACAAAAAGCCCTGTACATGACTCTTGTGGGGTCATTATCCAAATTTATCCCCGGGTCCTTGCGCAAAATTCTATCTTGCTATTCCTGGAATGCTGGGTGTCATTTGCAAATACCCTAAACCCTAAACCCTAAATCCTAAATCAAACTAACAAGATTCTATGTAAACTGGGCATGGATGCTTACGGCCCTGATTTCTTCGAATGCAGCGTGCAGTTTAACTGTCACACTTCAACATGGACACTTGAATGGCTTGACGTTGTCCAGCCCTGGACCATTCAGATTAAGCAACATTTAGATTTTAAACAGCTCACAATCCATGGAGGCTTGCTTAGAGCACTGCTGCCAAGACGGAGGAAACTGAAACAAAGACCTATGCGTACGGACCCAAATATCCATGGGGATTAGGGACCCTCTGTACTCTTTTGGGAAGAAGTTCACATACTCTGTGCGGGAGAAGGGGCATCATGCTCCGCTACGACATCCAAGTAATGTCCGCTGCATCCTCCATATCCGAAGCAGTCCTCTCGAATCGCAACAATGCTAAAATGGTTATTGCTACTACTATTATTGCTGCTATTATTTACTCGTATTACTATTGTTACTGTCGTTTCGAGCATGTACTGGGTTTACAGGGTTAGGGATGAAGGGGCACAAGGATCTTAAGCTGACGGTTTGGGTCTGGGAGCTTTTCATTGGCATATTACTAAACACATGTGCAGTTCTGGCACGGTAGAGATCACAAAATGTTTGACCCAGAAAGTCAGGGGGGATTGGAGTAGGGAATTCGCTCGATGCATTTCACAATCAAGCAGGGCTTGAGTACTGTGAGTTTCTTGCTGGCGTGAGTACACGCATGAAGCCTGAACGTGCCTTGGGCAAGTCCAGAAAGGCTGAATGGATACAAGTATAATGTCCCAATATATACCTTCATATACTATAGTAGTCTCCATTTTCCCTATATAACCCCTATAGGGTCTCTTAAAGTCATATAGGAATATGAAAACACTAAACCCATCATAGTAGTTTCCATTTTATTTTCCATTATCCCAGTATATTATCCCAATATAATCCATATCATTCTCTCCTGCTGGCCCTCAGATCCCTACAATGAGACCTCAAAGCCAATCCTCCCCTTCCCTGACCCATTCTTTCAGGTTTAGCGTTAAGGGTTTAGGGTTTAGGGTTCTTTCTAGTGCCAGGTGATATACATGCCTACGATTCCGGAATGATCCTGGCACAATCCCTGGTGATGCCCAAGAAAATTTTGCAAAATCTCACACCCTTAACCCTAAAGCCTAAACCCTAAATCCTGAGACCTGGACTGTGATACCCTCCAGCCCGTGTCCAACTCGTAGTAGCCGCTAAACGAACGCGGATCGATGGGCCCATAGAAAGGGTTGGCGTCGTCCTTCCACCCCAGCGCAAAGCTTGTCGCGGTAAACCTTACAATCGAAAGAAGGCGCTTGAGAAGGGAGATCCTAAAACGAAAAAGAAACTCCACAACGGATTTGTGGGGTTCAAAGCTTGACTTCCAAATAGCGGTGTTACCCCCCCTCTGCACGTCGACAACGTCTAGATTCGCCTTAATACAGCGTAGCACTCCCTTGTTCCTGGTACTACTACATCTCCGGAACTCTCAAAAAAGCGCAATGTGAATGGGAGATTTCGAGCAGTGAAGGCAAACAAGCAAGCTCGAACGTTGTCATGCGAAGCCTTCCAGAAAGCCATATATAGTCTAGACATGTCCATCTGAACACGGATGCAAGAGGAATCCGGGGACTTTGTACGCACCTAAAAAGAGCTTATATAGCAAGTCCTTGCGTGCTTGTGGGTCCCCAGAAGCACACTTGAAATCTGATTCATAGCCCCTCACCCGCGGGGTGAACACCTGCGACACCTTCTGATAGGAAATGCTCTCTGCAGGAGAAGCCGACCATTTCAAATAAGGTGAGGGCTAGAGGAAATACCTATAGCCCCCCTTAAGTAGATAGAATTATAAGGGTTATATGAAAAGAAAATGGAAACTACTATTTAGGGTTTAGGGTTTAGGGTGTATAGTCCCCCTTAAGTAGATAGAATATGGTTTTGGGTAAATTATAATAAGATCCCCATATACACCATATTCTATACATACTGTACACAGCAGTCTTCCCCAGGCAAAACAAAAATGGTGACCTGCTGTGTTGTTGGAGCGTAATGGAATGATGGAAATGCCCACCCTCGATGAGGAGGAGTGACAAAAAGCCACCTGAGGGCTACTCATGGTTTGGGGAGCATGGTTCGGGTTTTTAAGCCATGGACCCACCATCCACATGGCCAGGAGACAGCATGGCTGTGCCCGAGCAGAAGAGCGAAAAAGCAAATAGCCTGCCGCTTGAAATCTCAATTGACTCTACAGTGAAGAAGCAAAACAGTAGAGTTCTCAGAATATTCTCTTGGGTAAGATATCTTAGTATCATCTCCTAGCTCTGGGTCCTATGAATTTACTTTACAGGCCTAGAGTATTCAGGGATCAAGGGTTCCTCCGATTCTTTAGCTTCAGAGTTGAAGCCTTTCTTAACGCATGTGAAAACCCGAGACTCTACACTCCAGCTTGAACATGGCTCATGCTGGGGGACTGCTGTCAAAAGGCGACAGCTATGAATGCAGATCTGATATACTTGAGTAGCTTCCATTTGATTGTCCATCAGTCCCCTATATGGTAGTTCCCCAAAATAGGGGGACCCCAATGTAGACCCCAAAATACTATAGTCCTTATTATGGGAACCCCCAAAAGGGTACCCCTAATTTTAGGAAACTCCCAGATAACCCCAATATAATCCAACCCCATCACACCCTGACAGGGATGAGCTGGGTAGTTACTATTGGGATAATATAGACAGTTCTATAGGGATAATATAGGGCTCTATAGGGATAATGTAGGGTTCTATAGGGATAATATAGGGTTCTATAGGGATAATATAGGGTTCTTTAGGGATAATATAGGGTTCTATAGGGATAATATAAGGTTCTATAGGGTTATATAGGGTTCTATAGGGTTATATAGAGCTCTATAGGGATAATATAGGGTTCTTTAGGGATAATATAAGGTTCTATAGGGTTATTTAGGGTTCTATAGGGATAATATAGGGTTCTTTGGGGATAATATAGGGTTCTATAGGGATAATATAGGGTTCTATAGGGTTATATAAGGTTCTATAGAGATAATATAGGGTTCTTTAGGGATAATATAGGGTTCTATAGGGATAATATAGGGTTCTACAGGGATAATATAGGGTTCTATAGGGATAATATAGGGTTCTATAGGGTTATATAGGGTTATATAGGGATGATGAAGAAAGAAAATGGCATCTACTATTGAGGGTCTTGCAACAATACCAGAGCTCAACCCTGATCCGTCCCTAATAAGCCTGCACGCCTCGGACGCATGATATCTTTGGGTACTGCCCCACCCAATAACAGTCAATAATAAGGCTTACGTGAGGGGCTCTGTATATCTAACTATGTTCTACGTTCTCAATGTTGTCCACCTGTTACTGCGTAGGGTCATTATCAAAGCAATGCTATGCCAACTGAGACGTCCTGTGCAAGACCGTTGTTGGGGTGTACGGACATGAGGAGCCGCCAGCCATGAGTGCCATGAAGTAGCTGAAACCTTGGAAGGCTCAAATTCTCTGCACGGAGGGCTCGGGGTTCGGGGTCTTTCAGGGTTCATGGGTGGTCCAGGCAAGTTCGGTTTCGTTGTAGTCTTCACATCACTACAGCTTAGGCTGGCTCTCTGAAGAAAAGGAAGCATAAGGATGAGCTTCACATTCAGCAGAAAGTTGGCACAGCCATACGACTACGACAACTTTGCACTGTGGTGGACAACAATGGGGAGACATTCTACAGTAGCAACCCCTATAGCACTCCCCTAAATAACCGCCTATATGACACCGTGTAAGGAGTTTAGATTATAGCTCCTGTAGCTGTAAAGGATCAAAAATTGCCATGGCAGATTGACCTGTCGAACAGCACAGGGGGACATGCCCCATCCACGCAGGGACCCATAGCTTTGAGAAAACTTATGCATTGTGTCTCTAACATACCAGCAAATCACCTGCTACAAAAACTAACCATGCTTTTAAGCAAGGCACTCACAAACAATTCGGGCGGCAACACCACACCAATCATATTCACGCCTATCCCTATATAACCCCTATATATTGTAGTAGTTTCCATTTTCTTTTCCATTATCCCACTATGCCTCTGGTTTTGTTGAGAGAGCAGCTCCCCTTCACAAAAGTGTACACTGCACAGCAATTCAGTGGGCTCCTGCCTCAAATTGCAAAGCGGTTCTTACAGAATGAAAGGAGGATGGGGTTTCCTCCCCCCTGCTCTCTCAGAAGCATCTCCCAGCCCAGAACTTCGCTTCCATGGTTTAGGGTTTAGGGTTTAGGGTCCCCCCTTACTTGCATTTGCGCTCCGCGCTTTCCCAGCTTCGGATCCCTCTCCCGCGCTGAGATTCAGGCACTTTTGCAACCGCAACGACTGCTTCCATTTCACACCGGCCCTCTCAATCCGACCCCAAACGCACACTTCACAAAGAGCATTCTAGACTTTTACTTTCCTGTAGAGGTATAAGATCTTGGTGAAGATAATCATTCTCGACATAGAAACCCTGCTTTGCCAGATTCCAAGATGTCTAGCCTCCCAAAATTTCTATGCGTGCTTTGCAAACTTGCATTCTTCAGCATATGCTTCATACATTTAAAGGCGGTGCAGAATCCTGATTGCAATATGTGCACTTTGGGAGATCAAGTAGACAAGACAACTACGCAGCAGATGATCTACCGCAAAACCACTGTGTGGTTTTGTCACCGGAAGGGTGCATGTGCAAGTCGCCATCCTTCGTAACAAGTTACTAGACCATCCAGCGACCCCCGTAACCAAAAACAAGAACTACTTTTGAGAACACGGTATCCAAACTGCGGCCAAAAAGCTACTCATGAGCACCATGCTGCCAGCAGCCGTGAAAAGTGCTAAGGAAGCGTAGCCTACCCCAGACCTGGTCAGAACGATTTGTGGTTTTAAGTTTCGGGTCTGGAGGTGTCTCAGGCCTAGGTTTCAAGCTTCTCCGAAGCCTGCACATTCCAACAAAAGGCTTGCCCCACGCCCCTTTTTGAGTACGCAGAGGCGTAAGCATCATAATGATTGCATGACGAGGAGAGGGGGTGGCACTCCACTTCGGCATTCGCAGCTGGGTTCGAAACTTTAGGTAATAAAAAATCTCTGCATCGGGTGTATCATTTCGGCAGCAAACACCTTACGTCTCATACAAAAATAACATTCCTCCGCTGTGGAACCCCTGCCTCCTCTCCAAAATCATGTGCAAATAATCACCTAGTGTTGATTTGTTTCTGCAGAGGGACATAAGTGACTGGTGTCCGGTGTTGTTGCGGGGGTCCGGATGAATGCCAAATTTGAAGGCCCAGAACTCTTCAATAGCCTTTCGTCACAAAAACATTTGAAGGAACCAAGGCCTGTATGCTGCACCAAGACTCGATATCTGCCAAGGCCCTCCTACTGTAGGACCCTCAGACCATGCCGGCAAAATCACTGTCAATTGTGTCTCTAACCTTCCTGACCCCAGTTTGCCTTCCTATGTTCGCAACTTTCTGTCCTGCACCTCTTCTGCTTATGCATACAGAAGCTTCTGGCGGATTCCATAGTCAGTATCAGAATGAAGAACATGTCTACTCAGCATGCCATCTTCGGAAGCCTGCAATTCAAGACTATCAACCTGAAACCCCAAGCACTCAGAAGCTAGCACAAAGACCTGAACTTGCCAAGTTCCGAACCAGCTCCAACGGTGCAGACAGGCAGCAGGCTCCTAAGCCCCTCCGCCTTCTCCACGGTCCAGCTCGGACACAACACCTTTTGTAAACAAAAACGGGGTGTACATGTATACCTTTACGTATATAATGTACCCTCCCCCCCAAAGATCTACTTTTTCCCGCAACTCTGATTCTTGATGACAAAGCGGATGTAGCATTAATCATATTGATCGTTGGGGGAGTCTTGTTTGCGCTATGGGTTGATGATTCCGACCTTGGGGAAGATTGAACTCAATCACTTCCGATTGGATCTAACTCACTCGGAGCGGATTGAAGATTGAAGATTCTGAAGAATACTTCCTCAGTCCCAAGTCAACACAGAACGCCAACAAACATCTAGAAACCCTACTGTTCTTTCAAGCTTTACCTTGGGGATCTTTGGGGGAGGGCAGGTTGACAGCAAGCCGATCCAAGGCACCAGCAAAGTTTCTGCTGGATTGTTCGTGCCGTCAATGATCTCCAGGACGGTTTGCAAGTGGAAACTTTTCCTCGAGTTCAGCAATGCCTCGCCGGTCTGAAAAGTTGAAATACTGCACACTTACAGTTCCATCACCAATTCAGCATCCAGTAACAATAGTGTTGGGTTTGTCACTCGCACGAGGCAATTTTAATTACTATGCGCTCCACTGGGCCGGACTCAGACCGAAAAGGTAACGATCACTCGAAAAATGAAGGCCCGCCAGATTTGGTTCGGGAAACGTCTGAAGCTTTTCGAGCAAGTGAAGCTAATAGCGTCGGAGCTTCGCGCTCCGGCCCCAAGAACAAATGAAGCGAGTGGCTTCGCCCGAAGCTCTGAAGCAAGTGACGCTAGTAGCTTCGGAGCTTCGCGCTTCGACCCCAGGAAAAAAAGAACCAAGTGGTTTCGCCAAAAGCTGTTGAAGCAAGTAAAGCAAGCTAGTAAGCAGCTAGCTTCGGAACTTTGAGCTTCAGGTCCAGGGAAAATGACAGAAGTGGTTTCGCCCGAAACTCTGAAGCAAGTGACGCTAAGCTTCGGAGCTTCGCGCTTCGCCCCCAGGCAAAAAAGCAACTGGCTTCGCACGAAGCTTTGAAGCAGGTTCCAAACTCCAGCCTCATACAGAATAGCGACGACACAGGACTGTAGGAGATGAGCGGTTCATACGGTTTAGGGTTTAGGGTTTAGGGGTGCCTTCCCGAAACCCAAACCGAACCCAAGACTCTCAATCTTCGATCTCAACAGAACAAAGCTCCAAGAGATTAAGATTTGGGGGATTTAATGTCAAAGTTCCTAACAGTATGGCTTATAGGCTTTGGGCTTGTTTTCTTCACTTTTGTGCACTGTTTCTGCTATCCTCGCAAGAAACCTCCATATTGAGTCCGGTGAGTTTCGAAAACTAATTACCACGCAGGCTTTCAAAATCAAGATCTAGCAGGGCTCCCTGAAATGACAAAAAAAGCACCACTAGAGCCCTTCAGAAACATCAGTGATTCGTTCCTACATGTCACACAGGCCGGGTTCCAGAATGTTTCGCAAGCCAAAACAACAGTCGATGCGATTATCGGGGCCGCTCCTCCTCCCTTACCAATACGAAGATGTCATCCTCATTTGGGGGGTTTCCCAAAATAAGGGGTACCTTTTTGGGGGTCCCCATAGTGTAATATATTAGGGTCTATATTGGGGTCCCCCTATTTTGGGAAGCTACCATTTACGTAGAGATCTTGCTGAAACCAGCCCCCAGATATGATACCCTGCTGCCAGAGCTGCTACAAGCAGGAAGAGCGTCAAGTCAACCGTCACGTAAACCAGGCCAACGGCCTGGTCCGCCAGCGTCAGCTCTGGCAAATCCCAGGAATGGAGGTCATTGGATGTTTAGGGCTTACGGAAGTTTGGGGTTTCGTGTTTGTAGTGTGGCTTGACATGTCTTGAAATCCTTGGACAACAGTTGCTAAGCCCATTTGGCCCTGTGCAATTGAAGCACCTAAGATTGAGAGCTTGGGTGCGTCCAGAAAGTCCCTGTGATGAAAACCCTCTGCCAATTCTTGACAATGCCTGATCAGGCTGTCTGAAGTCTAGGATCCATTGGTAATGGAATACCCTTTAGATACCCTTTAAAGAGGTTTCAATGGATATCTAGGGATGCAGGGAATAAATGGGATGCATAGGGTTCATGTCATCCAACGAAAAGGGCCCTTCGAGAGGAGGTGCTGTGGGAAACATTCAAAGGCCCGATTGCCTCGCAAGTTTAGCATTTCGGGTTTCAGGGGGGTTTAAAGTTTAGGGCTTCTCATCTCTGGCCTTATGCCATGCTCCCTTCCCCTTGCGGGGTTGCTTCCTCCTTAAACTGCGGCAAGCAACTTACTGCAAGAGAGGTTTAGCTGCAAAAGAGGGACTTTGATCGTGGGAAATACGCAGCGACTTTATAAGTTGAAGATCTGCTTGTTGCCATTGGTCTTCTGAATTAGCTCGCCCCCATAAACGGTTTCCTTCTCCAACGAGGTCGTGTGAGAAAACGATCACTTACGGAAATGATGTCCAGCTCTGGTCGAAGTTCTGCATCACTGGAGGGTAGAGCAAGGTCCGCGATTCGGAAGAAATGACTACTTGCCTCTGCTGCTCCTCAAAGGACTCTAGTTTGGGGTGCTCGGGAATACCTACCTACCAGCTCTTTGCGCATAACTGCACCTCAAGTCAGACCCACTATGATATGACAACTCCTGATAACAGAGAAACCCTCGTCATAGATCAACTAAGCCATTGCGGGTATGCTCCCCCAGCAGACATGGAGCCCACATAGACCTCAATTTAGAAGCACAGAAATTGTAGGGCCCCTCTGGGGATTCAACTTTGTTTCCGGAATTGTAGCGGGACTGCTGCATCTTCAGTCTCTATGATGTCCACTATGACTTCACTCGCAAGACTGATTGTTGGTCTTGGACAATGGTATGACACAAACCGCAGCTTCAAAAGCTAATCCAAGACTTTGATCCTGCATGTACACACTGATGATAGCTATTCCCTCCTTCCCTGCTCGGCAACAAAGACTGTACCGAGGCACCATGATGAAGAAACACCGGCCATTGCTGCAAGCCATGGCTAACGGTTCAAGGTTATAGTCCCCCTTAAGTAAATTGAATATCGGCATATATATATGTATGGGGATCTCATTTCAATTTACCCAAGTCCATATTCAATCTACTTCAGGGGGATTATAGGGCGAGGCCAGAGAGCTGCTGGATGGTGCGCAGGCCTACAAATTTGCTCAAAACTTTAGGCTACACTCCGCGAGAAAGGTCTATGAGGTTGACCTACAGGAAAACAGCAGCGCATCCTGCCTCTTTTGTGCAGGGCGCACGCTGATGTTTCAGAGTTGTTGGACTGGTAAGAATAACCGAATAACCCACAGCTGTTCAAGCGACTGCGAGGTCATCCAGCGCCAGGGTCAAACTAGCTCGCCTGCTATTCATCCGAGCACTCTGCATCGCCATGGGCGGATAAATCTCCAAACCGAACCGCAACCCACCAACGTCCTTCAGGTCATGACCATGCGAAATATTTAGGAACGAACACCCACTTCAGCGCAAACCCAAACATCTCTTTTGCTTTGTACAGCACTACGAAAATCAAAAATTCAAGCACCTCCGACTTCATAAGGTGCACCATGAAACTCATTCAAAACTCATGGAGGGGAGATTGTACACGCGTCAATCTAAGTTGCTAGAGAATACGCTGCATACAACCAAAGCTCTGGTTGAGAGCGAGGACACGATGAAAATGAATGAGCGGAAGAACCCTGGCCGGCTTGACGAGTGAACTCTTTTAAGCAACTTGACAGTTCCAGCTTATGATGTGGTTCCGATCGAGTACTGACTCCATGGGACGTACCATGCTTGCTTTTTGGGCGATGCGCGGTCACATGAGACCAAGACATGTTCACAAACCTGCATCAAACTAGCAATAAGAGCACCAAAAGCACCCCGAAACCGATGTGAATGATGGGGTGATGAAAACCTCGATCGACCCGGTCGAATAAGCCTTTTTCACCCTAAACCCTAGCACAAATGCCGCGCCTTTTTGTCGCCTGCGAAGACGTGTTTGTCGAGAGCTGCCGAATTTCGGCAAGGTTGGCCAGCCTGGCCCGGGCTGAGAAGGTCACACGGGTCTTAGGGTACCCCAGGACTAACCTAATGAACCTTACAGGGGGGTCAGAGGTCTAAACCACACTCAAGATGCTTCGCCGGAGGCGACAAAATAAAATTGTTCAGGACATTTCCCGAGAGCGGTGGTCGGTATAAAGCTGGACTAGTTTGGCGGCCAGCGGTCGAAGAGCATTGATCTTTTGACGACAAGGCTCGGGGAGTCTCTGCAGGATCACCTGCGCCGCCACCTCTTGCAAGTAGAACTCCAGTCTTTTGCCGGGCCCACCTTCCCCGCCATGCCACGCGACTCAAGTCCTCGGTTTCAAGGTAAAGATAGGTGGCGCCGCTGCCGCGGAGAACCCCAGGGGTCACGCCTCTATCCACTTTCTTGAAAGGAACTCCAAACTGCTTCATAATGGCATTCCACTGGCTTCGAAAGGTGGCTTTTGAGCCCGGATAGATTTTGGAATCGAAATGCAGTGAGCCGAAAAGGCTTTCAAGCAGGCGCAGAACAGAAACGTCCTCCAAGCGACAGTGCTGCCGCCGAGCAAACCTGGCGGTCTTAGGGTTTCGCACACGCACGTAGGCGATCCTGTCAGATGACAAGGCGTCAGCTGGCAGGATGAGGTCACCCCTTGTGAGGGACAAGTATTCTGATGGATGCAGCATACACAAGAACCCTATCAGCAGGGCGCAAGCAAAGCGAGGCCATTCCCAAGCAAGAGCCACAGCGACCATAGCTTCGACTATTGGAGTCGACATCACGGGACGGCATTCGCCAGGCTCTGCGTGCTGCCACTTTTTGTCAAGGCGTGAGCAAAGTCCTGAAACCTGGGCAGGTATCCTGGACAACGGTTATGGCATACACAAAAAGGTACCTAGGAAAATCAGCAGAATACAAGCATAAACCATACGCCCTAAGAGCGAGCGTTAGGGGTTCGGGCGCGAGGCAGAGGCGGGAGAGATGGAAACCTAGCTCACTCAAGACCCACTCCTTAAAAGCTTGCAAGCACCTGGCCATGCGCTGAACCGTGCCCGCTGTGAAGCCGGACTGTAGGTCGAGGGGGCCACGTGGGATGCGCAATGGCTGGCGGGGTCCGGGATTAGGTTCTGCGTCACCCCCTGACAGCAGAAGTCACCGAAGCCATCTGCCTGCAAGCAAAGGAACCCCAGCGGCAGTGAGTATGATGTCGAACCGACAGGTTTTGCCTTCAAGAAGGTTGGTGCACCAGAGCGTCCGTCCGAGCGGTTTTGCCCAGAGTGGACATGTAGGTTGCCGCAGCACAAACCGCCACCCAGCATGTGTGGCAAGGCGCCCTGCAGGCTGCAGGACGCTCCCTTTGCGGCCGCACCCAACGTAACACGGCTGTCCAGAAGACCGAGTATCCTTGAACAAGGGTGCGTAGCTGCATGCTTCAAGAAGGTTTTGTACATACGTGCTTCCAGCACGTTGTTGATGTGCCCTGGTCGCCGAAACTTGTACCTGAGCACTTCCTTGAAGTGGAGGCTTTAAGTTGGCGTTTTCCGAACGTTTACAACCACATTTAATAAGATGGCATTTTCAAAACCCTCCCAAAGTTCAAACTGATAGGTCATTTCGGATGCGATCACAGAAATCGCAAAAACTCATCAGCAATATAGTTGAGAAGGAGCGATGACAAATATAATATAAAATCATTCAAAACTGACATGCGCAGGTGAGTCACTCACGGATTGACACGTTGCAAGCTGCAAACAAAGGACATGTTGCAAACACTCGCGCCACCTCTCTTTTTGCAAGAACGGAGACAATTACTAGCGCTTGGAATTCTGCGCCCCGATTTCGGACGAGGGGGGGTGGACGGGTTCCACGTTATTTTGCGGGAACGCAGAAAACATTGTGGACATATACGTGTGAGCTGATTGTCCCATCGATGCCCCACAACGTTTGGGCTGGGAGGGTGGGTGGTTGACATGAAACTTTGCATGCAAAATGTTTGAAAATGCCATCGCAAATACTCAAAACACGGTTTCGTGGAAACGGAAGCATGAGTTCGGGAAATGCTCGGGACTCGCTGCACCAACACAAGAAAAGGGGTATTGACGCCCGCCTTCTTAGTGTTTTCCGAATGTTTATGACCACGTTTAATGAGTAAGATGGTATTTTCAAAAACCCTCCGAGTTCAAACTGATAGGTCATTTCTGATGCGATCACAGAAATCGCAAAAACTCATTAGCAGAGAGTTGAGAAGGAGCGATGACAAATATAATATAAAATCATTTAGAACTGACATGCGCAGGTGAGTCACTCACGGATTGACACGTTGCAAGCTGGAAACAAAGGACATGTTGCAAACACTCGCGCCACCTCTCTTTGTGCAAGAACGGGAGGGACGATCACTTTAGCGCTTCGAATTCTGCGCCCCGATTTCTCCACTCCGTTTACAATGGCGGAGAAGGCCAGCGCAGTGGGATCACGATGAGGATCTGCCTAACTGCTCGAAAGAGTTTGCGCCGCTGAAGGCAGTGCATCATACACGACCGTGACAAGGCATCAGGATCTTTCCTTGGTACGATCCTCTAAAAGCCTTGAACGTAGGGCTTGACATTTGCTCGTACAGGGGCACAAGTGGAAAAAACAGGCTCAGAGACTGGACTGAGGTAGAAATCTGCACGGATGAGCTGCAGAGAGGCTCTGAGAAGTGCGTGCCTGGATGGCTCGTTGTCAATTCAAGCCAGCGGAGCTTGAGATCAATGGTGCCATTTTGGCACCTCACTTGTGAAGGGAGCCAGCCAGCATGCACCGCCCGGACGCTTTCCTAAACAGGGATTTTCAGCGACTCATGTCCATTGGTGTCGTAAAGTTTGGATTTAAGCGCAGGGATTATTTTCAGAGCCTGAACGCCTTGAGCCATGAGCGCTGAGCTAGAACGCCTTTAGGGAAGTTGAGGTGGGTTAAGGTTTGGCAATACCCACTTGACAAGCGACATGCAATGCTCAACTCACATGTGACAAGACTGACTGCAACGCGCACTCTGATCTTTTCAAGCGGTGCGCAAACTGGATTCAATCTGGCTGCCTGCTGCCTGTACCTACACTACTGGCACCTTGCAAAAAGTGAACTACAAACTGCGTTGGCAGACGTCCACGCCAAGTTGCAAGTTAGCCTAGCTAAAGCAATTCCTACTAGCAGGGGGTGAATGCCGCAGCGCGGGTCCTGGCTAATGAGATTTCACTACCTACTGGAAGTAAATTTGGCGTCATGAACGAAAACCCGAGGCATCGCAAGGGTGGGCTGGAATGGGCTCAAAAATTTGTCTCAGGCCAAAACTGCAATCAAGTAAAGAATTCACTCACTCAGGAAATAATGCGACGCGGAATGAAATCATGGCAAAGGAAAAACTTCTCAAAAACGCCAATCAAGAAATTAAGAACCGCAGGGGCCCTTGCCAGCGGTC
>CAJNIZ010006208.1:5688-18040 GCA_905231905.1 Symbiodinium pilosum
TGTTTTGGCAGTTGAACCTAGTAAGATTATATTCCTTATGTAAAATACTATACCCCAAACAGAGGATATAATATTACTCTATATTGGGCACCATAGTATCCCCAAATAAAATACTGCTCATATAGGGGTCTATAAAGGCTATATAGGGGTCACTATATTGGAGTATTTAGGGTTTAGGGTTTAGGATTCAAGGTTTAGGGTTTAGGATTTAGGGTTTAGGGGTTATAGTCCCCCTTAAGTAGATAAGATATAGGGGTTTTTATAGGGGTTATATAGGGATAATGGAAAGGAAGATGGAAGCTACTCTTTAGGGTTTAGGGTTTCCCAAGAGTAGGGGTACCTTGATCGGGGGGTCCTTCAGGGGTCTCTATGGGGGTCCCCCTGTTTTTGGGGAAACGCTCATATGAAGGGAATTTAACACCATCTCCCACAAAGATATGCGCCCCCAAGATGAAAGGAGTGAATGAAGACTATGTCGTGTTTGATAAAGCTTAACAGGATTCAAATTAATTTGCAAGACGCCTGGGGGGATAATATTGAACACGGAAAATATGAGAGTATACCCATACAGTTGTACAAAATGTAGTCTTAAAAGGTATGGTTATACTTTATCTATAGAATCATGGCTTACCTGGGGCTGCAAGACGATGTGTAGCACTTGAGGTATATGACTACTGTTATTCTGATTATTGCCATCATTATCACTGTTGTTTCTATAGCTACCAGGAACATTTCTATGTCTAGTCTCGCGACAATTCTTATGTGGAGTGGAGTGGAATGGAGAATTGACCGAGGCAGTAGCCTGGCCTAACAAAGGACGTCACCTCCAGCCCAAAGGCTTAAGGTGCCAGTTCAAACCATCAACACACAGCAACCAACATTAGCAACAACGGACGAGACGAACGAACGAGCACCATCCGCGAACTGTGGGTATGCCACCGCGGTAAAACAGGTGCCGCCCTGAAGAACTTGACCGCTAACCGTGGCAAT
The DNA here is from genome assembly GCA_905231905.1 of Symbiodinium pilosum. Classification (NCBI taxonomy): domain Eukaryota; class Dinophyceae; order Suessiales; family Symbiodiniaceae; genus Symbiodinium; species Symbiodinium pilosum. The sequence continues at coordinate 6,679 of CAJNIZ010006208.1, forward strand.
GCCACCGCGCAAAAAAGCTCCGCCATGAAGAAGTTGAAGGCGATCTGTGGCGACGCCACCGCTGTAAACCAGCACTGCCATGAAGAAGTTGAACGCGAAACGTGGGAAGACCCTTGCCCAAAAAAAACAGAAACAAATGCCGCCATCAAGAAGTCGAGCGATAACCTTTGGGTTGCCATGGATTGTAATGTCTGCTCCGGCACTGTCGCCCTAGCGCTGCCAGGAGCAAAAGGGGGGGTTCTCGTCCAGCCAGTGGCTCTTAGACCTGCCCCAGAATTCCTCACCCTTCCCAGCACAGCCTGCGCCAGGCCCCGGGGACAATTCTTATTATCCTTGTTGTATTTAAAAGTATTGTGAGAATGTTGCTGCGCAGTTACGAGCAGTACTCACACTACAGTACTACCATGACGTCTATGTACCAACTTCACCAACGCTGCCACTAGCCGTCACTAGCGTTCGCTGCCACAGCTAGAGGCAGTAGGCATGATCAGAGTCAAAATTAGAAACACATAAAAACGGCATCAGGCAGTGGCTAACCTTGCTCTTCATGGTACTGCTCCAGTAATTCCAGCACCGCTATCACCACTCCTGGTCATGGCTCTATGTCAAGATGACGAGTAATCTGAACGCAAGCTGTCAACCAAACTGGTTGTAACGGATATTGTATTGAACACTTCAGCCCTCTCTGAGGTTTGACAAGAGCTATTTGAAACGGCTCTCATGTGACATGTCCTCCGTGGTAACTTGTTGTTCTCATGACCCCAAGGAATAAGGACGCATAATTTTTCCTCAGATCATTCTTGCCCTACACAAGCCTGGCAAGTGCTGCAGGGGTTTGAATGGGCATCATTGAAAACTCATGTAGGCCCTATTCGAACCAACTACCAACTGTAGTCTTGCACGACCGCGCTCGGGCTGCACATTTGGTTTTCAAGGGAACCCCTATAGTAGCGTATAGGGTTGAGGGGGTACTATCTCGACCCCCTACACGCCTCAAACCCTAAAGCCCCCAAACCCCCAAACCCTCAACCCTACACCTATCAAATCCTACACCCTAAACTAACCCCTCAGCCGTTTACCATTCGGCCGCGTTGCGAAAGAAGCAATCCACCGCAGCGAGTTGTTCTCGCCTTGCCTTCAAAGCAGCGCAGTAGCGGTGGACCTCCCAATCTACAACGGGGGTTATTTGGGTTTAGGGTTTAGGGCAGGGTTATGTAGGCCTATCTCAAGCGAATTTCCTCCAAAAAATGGAAAATCAAGTGGCAAAAAATGGAAATGAAATGGAAACTGGGATTACATAGTTGCTTTTCAAAGGGAATGGACAAACAAAACGGAAGCTACTAAAAGGTTTAGGATTGAGGGGTCCGGGTGTTTAGGGGTTAAGGTTTTATGGTTTAGGGTTTAGAATTTAAGGTTTCTGCTTTTGTCGGACCAATTTTCCAGGGTCCAGGCTTTACCGGGCTAGGTTGAGTGAACCTGTGTTTTCAACAGAGAGATACGGGACCACGGTGAGCGGGGACCGGTGGGAGTGCGGGTCTTCTTTTGGATTCTTGAGGGGAAGTTTGACCAAATATTCCTAACATGCAAAACTGATCGGATGGTATTATCCTAGCCTATAGGGGGGGAGGTTCCCAAAATAAGGGGTTGCATTTTGGGAGTCGCCATAAAGAGGATTGTAATGTTTGGGGATCTATTCTGGGGTCCCTCTATTTTGGGAAACTAACATTTTGGGGACTTTCGTATCCCAAGCTGAAACACTGCGCCGATCTTCTGAGATCCCTTCGCAAGCCATGCGCACTGCTCGTCATATGCTTGTGCTTCTATGGTCCTTCTCAAGCCCAAGCCCCATGACTCACACCTTTGAACCCCAAAATAAGACAAAACCCTAAACCATGAAACCCTAAAACTCACACCCAAAACCCCAAGCCTTAAAACCAAACCCCAAAACCCAAGTCCCAATCCCTGTGTAACTTTCGGTGCACCTTCGAGGTGAGCACAGTGGCCAGGTGCTGCTCTCGTGGAGGCGAAGGCCGTCGCTGGGAACAGCAAAAGTGATCACCAACAGCTCCACTGCTGCCGCCTGCACATTCATTGTCAAATTCAGCTGCAGGTAAAGAGGAAGCATGAAATGGTAGAAGGTGTGGTAGTACTGGTGGTAGCTGTAAAGCAGTAAGAGTAGCAGCAGTAGTATTAGTAAATAGCTGCAGTAGCAGCAGCAGCAGCAGAAGCAACAGTAGTGGTGGCATTGGCGGTGGCGTTGGCGAAGGTAGTGTCGATGGGGGAGGCCGCCGTCGTCGTCGTCGTAGTAGCAGCAGCAGAAGCAGTACTAGTGGTGATGGAGTGGCACTACCAAAGTAACAGCAGCTCAGCTCCTGCAGCAGAAGAAACAGAAGAAGACTACAAGTTTTTATGGCTTCGAAAGCAAGACATATGCTGCACCAAGCCACGAGAAAAGACATCGATGGTTGGTAGAATGTCATGTCAGATGTTAGCTCAGAAAGAATTTTAAAATCAGCAGAAGCTATAAATGGCCTCTTCCCGGTGTGGGAGGTATGAAAAGACCGGCAACGAGCGAAGCCATGGTGCAACTCTCGTGATCAGACACACTTCGCAGCAGCTGTCAAGACTGAAACGCATTTTCGGAGCGTGAACTGTCATCCTCTCTGACATTGCGTGTTGCTTCTGCGGAACCATTCCCCAGCTTGGGAAACAAAAGATTATCACGTGGCCATGAGGACCTGACCTTCCTAGCAGGGGCAAGAATAGTATCAGCTGGACACCTATACCCCGATTATATGTATATAGGGATAATGGAAAGAAAATGGAAACTACTATTTTAGGATCCCTATTATGTTCCTTCTTATCGTTCTGTAGCTGAATTTGATGTTGGTCCTTGCAGCTGCTGCTTGTGCTTTGACGCTGGAATGGCAGCGCATGTCCATCTCTGACCAGCGTCTGAGTTTCTACCTAAACCCGAAGCCCTAAACCCTTGGCAGCGCATACCAGGGAGTGAGCAAGTGGATCCTTGGAAACATCCCTGTATCATCCCTTATAACTTACTGGTGGCTGGTAGGAAAAAGGAGGATTCCTTCTAAGGACGAATATCAGGGATTATGTAGGAACTATTACTGTAGGGGCCCTTTCCTCCAGTGCCCACCGCTAAGAAATCAAAACCTACGCTCACTCCCTCTATCCCGTTATTCAGCCTAAACCCTAAATCCGAAATACCACCGTAATTTCCATTTCTCCATTCCCCACATACCCTAAGAACCTCGAACCTTGAAGTGGCAAGCGTTTAGGGGGTTTAGGGGGTTTAGGGTTCAGGGCTTAGGGTTTAGGGGAAGGCTAGCCTGCTAGCACCTTGCTTGCTTTCACTGGGGGCGCTCAAGCGCCAGCATGATCTGCAAAGCCTCAGAGATGCATTCATTCCATGGGTGGTCTTATAGTATATTATAGTATCTTATATTAGACTATAGTATCTTATGGTATATTATATTATAGTATCTTATATTAGACTATAGTATCTTATGGTATATTATAGTATCTTATATTAGACTATAGTATCTTCTGGTATATTCTAGTATCTTATATTAGACTATAGTACCTTATGGTATATTGTAATATCTTGTATTAGACTATAGTATCTTATGGTATATTCTAGTATCTTATATTAGACTATAGTATCTTATGGTACATTATAGTATCTTGTATTATACTATGGTATCTTATAGTATATTATAGTATCTTAATATATATTGTAATATCTTATAGTATATGAAAATATCTTATAGCTTACTCTAGTATCTTATAATATACTATAGTATCTTATAATATATCATAGTATCTTATAATATGTTATACTATCTTATAGTATAATATAGTATCTTATAATCTATTATAGTATCTTATCATATATTATAGTATACAGAATTACAATCACTCTGCAGGTGTGGATTCTATAGTTCATGCGACTCATCTGTGGCTAAATCATGTGATGTTATATATGAATACGAGTACTACAGTCTCCTCAAAAGATCACGAGCTCTGACTGAGCGAATGTCAGCAGTGCGCATCAGTGACTTCCACAAACCAGGATTGAGGGCGGCAGTGCGGCACCCACACTTTGAATAAGTGGGCAATCTCAATATATATATATATGTATATATAACGGTGACCCGGCCGACCAAGTCACATCCCAGCTTTGAGAATAAGCAGGATCACTGTGATACGAAACGGTCACTGGGCTAAGACTCGAACTGCTGACGCTGCGCAGGCTTCAGAGGCCTGGAAAGTGCCGAAAGTGTGGCAAGCTGACGCTGCCACTCAGCTGGGATGCCCTTGCAGGACCTTGGTCAACATCAAATTGCCACCAAAACCCTGTAAGATCACGCAGCTGAAACCCTAAAGAACATCAGCATGAGAAGGAAGGACAAGAAAAACAACAAGCATCTTGCTTGTGACACATGGCTGCGAACGAAGTCAAGACCTGGATGAGGTTCTTGCAGTCACGAGACTGCTTGCAAGGGGGTATAATATCACTATTAAAGTGATATAATCATACTAATGGAAAGTCATACAGATAAGAACATGGAAAATGAAGTGGAAACTGTGTTTATATGGGGTCCATTGGAATGATTAGGTCTCAAGAACTCTTGGTCCTTGGGGAGTTCTCATGACGGTGATTCCGCTACATAGCGAAGAACCTCAGTTTTTGGTTTAGGGTTTAGGGTTTAGGGCTTAGGGTTTAGGGTTTAGGGTTTAATGAGAAAAATCTGCCCTTACGACTTTGAAACCAGGAAAGTTCCTTTCGTCCCTGAATTCTGAAAAGGAGTCACGTGGCATAAACCCTTGAGGGCCCTAAACCTTAAACCCCAAACCCTAGAACCTAACCCCTGACCCTAAACCCTCAAGGCTAGGCAAACACAAATTGCATGGGGCAAAAGCTAAATCGGAGACCCGCACAAGATCCGCCAAAAGCCCGCACAAAACTCCCGACCTGAACCCTCCATTCAGGGTCCCACTTCGGTTTCACAGGAGCGTCGAGCGCCAGGTCAGCAGCCATAGACCCCAGGGGCTAAATATGGATATACAAGGCTTATACAGGGGATAGAAGGGGGTTAGATTGGGAACAAATAGGGCTCATGCAAAGGGCATAAGGGTTATTTTGGGGTTATATAGGGCTCAGATAGGGGTCATGCAGGGGTTGTGGGGGGGTTATATAAGGGTAAATTTAGAAGGGTGAAATAGGGGTCATATGGGTTTGGGGACATTGTCCCACTAGTGGAGATACAAATGTAAAATGAAATGGAAACGACTATATACAGGGTTATATAGGGTAGGGCAACATTGAAGTGTTTATGGTAAAGTAGGGTGTGGAGTTTAGAGTCTACAGTGATTTCCACTAGGGCGGCGCCTAGTACCTTCAAAGCAAACAAAGAGGTTGAACTGTGGCACTTTCATGTCTTTGAGATTTGTCAAGCTCGAGGATTTCAACCACGTGCTTGCAGGCTTGACTTTTGCCCAGTTCAACTCAAACCCCAAGCAAGGTAAGAACCACAGCTCTCTTACTACGGGCATTTCACATGGGCACTATCCCACAACCCCCAGATGATGTTCAATCAGTACTGCAGGTTGACAACATCAGAACCCATTTCCTCACAATCCCCTTTGGAAAAATGGGCTCGAATGAGCTTCCATGATTTGAGAGCCAGGACGGAGGCAGCATTTTTCATTGTTTCGTCCATTCAGGACACTACCATGGCATGCTGCACACTTATAGTCCCCCTTAAGTAGATGGAATATGGCTTTGGGTATATTATAATAACATTCCCATATACCCCATATTCTATCTACATAAGGGGGACTATAAACCCAAACCATTGCTCTACCAAGATGGCGCATGCCACCTGAGCACCATGTTGAAGCTGAGAAGAGCACCCCCGGCCTGGTTGGGCTTGAGGGAAAAGGTGCAGTAAGGGCGTTTCGGTAATCCCCAGCCCCACGCATATTTCGAGGGTGCTTATCCTTATCAGGGGTGGGGTGCCAACCCAAAACCCTAAACCCTGCACCCAAAAACTCAAAACCCTGAACACTAAACGTGGTTAAACGAGTCCAGGGCTGTCGGGTGCAAACTAGGGAAAGATCCATGATAGACAAAACTAGTGTTTCGTAAAAGACCTGCCTAGATAGATCCTAGAACAGCCTATTTTCCAATTCATTGTTTATTGTCTTTTTCATCTGATTCTCCACTATGGCACCCTAAGCCCTACATGGCCTGGGTTTGTGGCTCTGGGGGTTATCATGCTGGCTTTAGTCTAAGCATCCACACCGGGGTGGAGATGGAACCCGTGGAAGCGCCTCACGCCTGCTATGGGCATGTAGGAAATTCTCATGAAAGGGTATCAGTTCATTATAGTAGGCACCTTGTATTCCGGGGCAGCAAACATGGGCCTGTCTCTTGGTACCCAAAGACTAAAGATCTTGACCACCCAAGCCAATGTAACGTCATTTTCTGAAGCACAGTGGACAATATTTCTCATATTTTGTGGTTTAATTTTCTGTTACATATGATTTAAAACAGCAAAGACGCAAATATTTTAGAAAATATGATATACAGACAACACAAAAAATAAAGGAACAATTTCAAAAAATATTTTCCGTGTAATTGATGAATTTATACATGGATGTAATCAAAAATATGATCAAGATCATATGCAAATGAATGTCACCCAAACCGTGGTCAATTCTCAAGCAAATGAAAGAGCATTAAATGTTTACCTTGAACAAAATAAAAATATATCATTAAAACAATTAAAAAATATTAACCGATTATATATTGAAAATAAATTATTTAATCCGTATTAACCATATTTTAATGTTATGTAATATATTTTTTATCATGTATTTCAACATCATATGACATGGACATTTTTTACACTGAATATTTGATGCGCGCAGAAGAGTGATTCCTGTCTACTTCCATAATGGTGGAGGATTTGATTTTTACTTCTTGATTCGCTGCATCGCGCATCTACGCCAACAAGAACCTGAGATCAAGGAGAACGAGTCCGACGAGGCGGAGGGCGTGAACGAGGAGCACTTGGAGCGTCTTATTGCTCTAGAGGACGGCGACGACGAGCCTGACTACGAGTGGGAGAAGCTCAAGTTCAGCGTGCTGGTGAAGTCTGGCGAGCGCTATCTGCAAGTGCGGCTGGGCCCTTTGGTCTTTTTGGACTCGTGCAACATCTTTCCCGCGAGCTTGGACGCGCTGATTGCAGATCTTCGCAACACCGAGAAGGATCCTGCAAAGGCCTTCCCCTTGCTGGCCGAACGCCACCCTCTCTTCGCCAATGCCGAGCTCTTCAAGGAGGAGGCGCGCCTGGCGCATCCTGTCTTTGCGAAGATGTGGAAGCAGAACCGCACCTTCTACCGCGAACAGGTATGGAATCTACTTCTGAAGAAGATCCCGATGCCGTTTGAGCGCATGGCTGGTCCCGAGTGCTGGGAGATGGACCCTGTGATGCCTGACCGGAGCTACTACAATAGCCGCCTCACCGGAGAGGTCTGCAGCGAGGCTAAGTATGAAGAGATACAGAAGATCGTCGACTTCTTTGACTTCAAGACGTTCGGAGAGTTCCACGACGCGTATCTGCATACTGATATGGCTTTAGCAGACGTGATAGAGGCGTATCGCGAGGCTTTCTTTGGACACTATGGCCTGGATCCGGCGCACTATGTCACGGGGGCATCGGCGGCTTGGGATGCTATGTTGAAAAGCTGTACTGGCAAAGATCGCCCGCTGCAACTCGTCCGCGATGAGGGTATCTACAGGATCATCCGCGAGAGCGTGCGTGGAGGATTGTCGAATCCTTTTCAACCATACGCCAAAGCCAATAATGTGGGTATAGGCGAAGACTTCAACGAGAGCGAACCCACCTCCCACCTGAAGAAGTTTGACGTCAACTCCCAGTATCCGACGGTCATGTCTCGACCTCTTCCAATGGACGGCGGCGAGTGGGTGCAACTACAGCCGAGCAAGAAGCAGCGCCTGAAACAGCTCTACGACCTGCTGGAGGCGACGGACTACAACGCGGAGGACTACGCAGAGACTTACCTGGTCAAGGTCTCCTACTACGTTCCTTGCGAAGCTCACGACTTCATCGACTGGGCTCCCCCGGCTCGGATGAGCGTGCAGAGTGCTGAGTTGAGCGAGTACTCCAAGGTGTTGATGCGGAATCGCGGCTTGCTAAAGGCGCCCGGCAACCCGAAGTTGATGCCGTTCCTCGGCTTCCACAGAGAGGAGAGCTTACAACTTCGCTTGCTCAAGTTCTACATGGAGACTATGCGGATCAGAATCTGCGAGGTCTACGTGATCATCCGGTTCGACTGCAAGGCCTTCATGAAACCGTTCATCGAAAAATGCTATACTCAACGTTTGCAGCTTAGAAGAGCCGGGCGCAAACTTCAGGACAAGGTGGTGAAAACTACTATGTGTGTGCAGTTCGGCAAGAGCGTTCAGAACCAGGAGGCCTTCCGGAATGCCGACGTCTTCACCGATCGAGCACTCTACGAGAAGCAACTGGCGGGGGAGCGAACGGTCGACTACCACTCCTACCCCTCTTCGGCTGGTTTCCTCGGTCTGGTGTACACTACGAAGGCTAAGCCCGCGCTGCTGAAGTCCGTCCCTCAGATTGGCACCTTCGTGCTGGATGAGGCTCGCTTGGACATTACGAAGTACCACTACGCCTTGCGCAAAATCTTCGATGGTCAAGCGAACAAACCCGTGGACCCTTCCTACTCGCTGAGCGAGCGGTCTGCCGTGCGCGCCATCTACACCGACACTGACAGCGACATCGTCCACATCTTTTCGGAGGTGGACCCTGCTGTGAAGCTTGCTGAGGGGAACCTCAAGGGCGACAGCCCCTGTTTCTGGGATGTGGGCGGCGATGTCAAAGAGGCCGAAAAGTACCTGCTGGCTTTGGGCGCCTGTCCTGAGGCGGCGAAGCTTGCTGCTGAGCGAAGGGGTGAACTGGGAGGCTTTGGAGATGAAGGAGCTCCCCTGTGCATCGTGGAGGTCGTTGCCCTCGGACCGAAGTGCTACAGCGAGTGGCAGACCGACGCCGCGAAGTTCTACCGCAAGTTCAAGGCTAAGGGCTTCTCCAAACAACAGCGAAAGCAGATGACGCACGAGGCTTACCGGCGAGTTTGGATGGAGGGCAAACCTGGTGCTCCGTCGATTTCATATCGCTTCGAGTCCAAGAACCACGTGATGAACTTGGTCAAGGTGCAGGAGATAGGCCTCAGCCCCTTCACCGACAAAGTGTGGCAGCTGGATCGGTGCAACAGCCGCCCGCACGGGCATTGGCGCAATATGCCGGAGCCCTGCGTGAGTCTTTGTCTCTTGGCCTTCGGTTTGCATGAGAGTGGACGGAGTCTGCCGGCCTGCTTCGTGGACAAGGTGCTCAGCTTTCTTGTCGCTGACGCGGGGTACTTGGCCCTGGAGATGCGAGGTGGAAGCTTCAAAGGAGTTTTGAGAGGCTTGAGCTAGAAACTCATGCGCTGTTTCATTTTGGACAGCTCCTCGCTGGCATGTGTACAGACTGTCTGGCCTTGGAGGTTACAGAAGCGGCTTCGGACAGTCCCGCTGATTCTGAGATTCGTTCCAAACAGCAAAACAAACAGAATGCAAGTCGCGTTTCTGTTGTCCAGGTGAGTTTCAACGCATGCGTTTTTTTTTCTTCTGTTTTTGTTCATGCTACAAGGTCCTCTTCACAGAGCTGGCGGACCTACTGGGAAATTTGCTCTTCGATCAGCCGCCGTCCTGGCTGCTCGCAGTTCTCTGCTTTGAATGGGGAACTGTCTTTGTCTTTCACCCTGTACCTTGCGTAAGTCCCTGGCTACTAACCTACCCCCACCCCAGCCTTCTAACGTGAATAGCGTGCCCGCGTTAGTGTAATCCACCTTAGATATCATGTAGACTCTTTCGCTCCAAGCAGTTTCGGTCACTCTGTACGAGCCCCTCCCATCTATAGGCTTAACCCTGACCCTAACCTGATCGCCAACGCTCAACTCAGGTCTCGGTTCAGCGCCTCGCTTGGCATTACGTTGCATGGTTCTCAGAGCTTTCAGTGCCTTCCGCGGTTCGTCGTAAGCTTCATTTGGCGTCACTCCTGTCCCAGCATGCTTGCGATCGTTGTACTGTTCTATGACATTTGGTAGTAGCAAGTGCCATTGGTTCCTCCTTCCCACGCCTGCGCTGAGTCTTCGCACCAACGCTTCTTTGAGAGTTCTGATTGCTCTTTCAGCCATGATAGCATGGCCCCTGCTGACTAGCTTCTCTATGTCCCAATAATCTAGTTTTTCCTTAAACTCGCGCTTGAATTCGCTACCATCGTCAGAATACACATAGGCGGGAATACCTAGATCCGTAACTACTTTGTTCCATGCCTCGGCGGCTGTTCTTGCTGTTTTGTCCTTCATCGGAACTGCTGTAGCCTTCTTGGTGAAACTATCCACCGCGACCAGCATGTAGGGGTAGGGTCCTCGCGCGAAGCTGCCCATGTCAGCGAGGTCCACTTGCAACTGGTGCATCGGCTCCGGAGGCACGTAGCTGTTGTAGCCGCGTTGGGGTCGGTCCTCTCGAGTGACCAAGCCATCCATGAATCGCTTCACATCCTCCCTGCTGACGTTGGGGTCTTGCTGGCGGGCTTGCCGCAGGGTGTCTGCTGTGCTCCCGAAGCCTCTCCGGGGATCTTCGTAGACCTGCTTGATGAGGAGTTGCCTTGCAGCAGCCATTCGTGGTGTGTTTCTGTTATGAGGTCACCCGGGCGGATGGCCGCGTGGTTCGCGCCGAGTGGACCATTTCTCTGGCATTGGCAAAAGAAGGCAAGCAACTTGGTACGATTGTCGCTTTGCAGCAGAGGCCTGTCTAGACCAAGGCACTTGTCCATTGTTCTGCGCCGGCTCAAGGGTTTATTTACATTGCAAGTGCGAGTTTCCTTTCTGCTTCTTCTTGTTATTGCTACATAAATGGCTTTCCAGGATTCCTAGGACTCCCAGGACTAGCGTAGCTTGCAAGCACGCCGGGCTTGAACAGCTTTGACAGCGACATTGCCGTAGCCATGCCAGCAAAAACACAAGGCGGCCAGCAGTGGAGACCAAAGGCCCCCTTGCTACGTTTGATTGACCGTTCTGGACACGAAAGAGAATTCGTTGCGGGCTCTGGGAGGGAAAGCACGGGGCGAAATTATGAGTTGTTGGTCCGAGGCATCCTGTGCGGGCAGAACGCTGATTTGAAGCTGGACGACGCATCGCGAACAGATGTTGCGCGACTGAGAGGTTGCAAGCAGAAGCTTGCCACTTA
>CAJNIZ010006209.1:0-18039 GCA_905231905.1 Symbiodinium pilosum
CAGGGGGGTTTGGGGGTGGGGCCTGGCGGAAATAGAATAAGATCCTCTGTCGCCTTGGTCTGGCGGGGGGAATTTCGGGTTTAGGATTTAGGGTTTCGGGTTTAAGGCTTAGGGTTTAGGGTTTAACTTAGGGTTTAGGGTTTACTTAAAGGGATGTTATATAGGGTTTAGGGTTCAGGATTTAGGCTTTAGGGTTTAGGGTTCAAGTGAGCTATAGTCTAAACTCCGTAAAGGGATGTTATATAGGGTTTAGGGTTCAGGATGTAGGCTTTAGGGTTTAGGATTTAGGATTTAGGGTTTAGGGTTCAGGTGAGCTATAGTCTAAACTCCTTAAAGGGAGGTTATATAGGGTTTAGGGTTCAGGATTTCGGGCTTCGGATTTAGGATTTCGGGTTTAGGGTCTAAACTCCTTAAAGGGGGGTTTATGAGGGATTATATAGGGGACTACTATAAGGGTTATTAAGGGGGATACTAGGAGTTTAGACAGCGGCTCCAGTGGTGTTTGGTTTAGAGTTTGGGGTTTAAGGCAAAAATTATTTTATGGGTTTGGGGTTTAAGGTTTGGGGTGTGGGGTTTGGGATTTTAGGGTTTAGGAGATAAAGCCCAGGATTCAAGGCTTAGGGTTTTGGGCTGCCGTTCAGGTGCCTGGGTCTTGAGCTTAAGGAGGGTAGGGGCCCCAGGATATGAGCTTGGGCTTAGGGTATATGTATACATATATGTATATATATATATGTGTGTATGGGGTGTAGGGGTTTAGGGCTTAGGATACTCGGGAATAAGGGAATCTATATGAGCCATAGTCTAAAGTCCTCGTAACCCTCTTTAAGAACTCCTATAGTAGTCCCTATAGAATCCCTTATATACCCCCCTTCAAGGAATTTAGACTATAGCTCATATGAGAGTACAACTGTGCTGTCGAGGGTTTATGGCTAAAGAGGTTTAGGGTTTAGAGTAACTACCAATGACAGGGGTATAATCCTACACAGAACTGGTTTACCCCATAAACAGCTATTAGTTTGGGGAATTATAACTCGGCGCATAACGCGAGTAAGTACTAAGTCCCATAAACCTCCAAGTGTAGCCCAACATGGGTCCTATGTTCTGCAAGTGGTTCCCTAAAAGGTCCGGCAAGACCTGGGGTACAACCCTGCAAGCCTCTAACCTAGGGTTTAGGGTTCAAGATTTAGGATTTCAGCCTCGAGACTGTACGCCCTAAACCCTGAACTCAGACCTTCACCCTGAGCACGAGGGACAAACATTGCCAAGCTGTATGCGGGCCTTTGGGCTTGGGATCAAAAGAAGACTCCCTGGTTTACAACGTATGGTGCGACCTATGCCTGCAAAGCTCCCTAAACCCGAAACCCTGAACCCTTAACCCTGAACCCTGTTACACCAGACCTCATACATGGATGCTTAAGTCACCGACATCTTATCGGGCTTGAGGGTTTAGGGTTAGGGTTTAGGGTTTAGGGTTAGGATTTAGGGTTTAGGGTTCAGGGTCAGGATTTAGGGCTTGATGACCTAACGATCCACGTGGAAGTTTCAAAAACGGGCGACAATCAGACGAACAACCTAAGCCAGAAACGCCGCCAAAAACTAAGTCCGTAAACTTTGCCACCCTAAGCCCTAAACCCTAAGCCCAAACCCTACGCCTGATACCTCGCCTCCAAACCCTTAACCCTTTAGCCCCAGACCCACCCTTAACCCCTGCTACCTCACCTCGAAGCCAGAAACCTGAACCCTGTGCCCTCAAGCCTATGTGCTATCTCGGGTACTGCCCCCACCCAGTAACAGTCTATATTATGGGTCCTATTAAGGGCTATATATAACCCTATTATATTTATTATCCAACTGTTAGTGAGGGGGGGCAGTACCCAACCTATGTGCCATTTTTTTAGTCTGGTGTCCATTCGCGGTCTTGATGTGGGAGTTTCCCAAAAATAGGGGACCCCAAGATAAACCCTAAAATGCCATAGTCCTTATGATCGGGACCCCCAAAATGGTACCCCATAATTTGGGAAACCCCCATGTTTGCTTTGACAGCACGGCGGCAGCAAAGACCGGCACAGTTTTAGCGTCTTAGGGTTTGGGATTCAGGGTGGAGGGTGACGGGTACTTGCCCGTAAGCCTGCAGTACCTATACCGCGAACCCGAAACTCTAAACCTGTATACCTAATATGTGTATGAAGGCCCTAGAATCCCTGGAAAGGCTACTTGTAAGGCCACTGTTGATGGCCCCGAGGACTCCCGACGTACGCAGATAAGCATATGTTTAGGATGTAGGGTTTAGGGGTTTTGGGCTCAAGGTTTAGGGATTAGGGCTTAGGATCTAGGATTCAGAATTTAGGGTTTACACCCTAAACCCTAAACCCTCAGCCCTAAACCCTAAACCCCTAAACCCCTAAACCTAACCGCGAAGGGGTTTAGGGGTTTAGGGGTTTAGGGTCCTTGGGGCCCCTTTTTTGGGGTCATCATCTCCTTATAACAGGGGGAGATACAGGGGATTCTGTAAGCTTTAGGGTTTAGGGTTTAGTGCTTAGGGTTTAGAATCTGCCACCCAGTCCAACAGTACTTAAGCGCGACCAGCTGGACGCACATTGTGGTCGACGTTTTGGCTATGCCTTTGAATCCCTCAACGGTTTAGGGTTTAGGGTTTAGGGTCTGGGGTAGAACAAGCTGGACCTCCCAAATACCCACGGTTATAGCTCTTAAACCAAACTGAAATGTATAAAAGCTGCAGGTGGGCATCTAGGAAAACAGTGTCCAATGGCTAAAGTCGACATACTCCGTGCACGGTCTGCTGCTTCTTGTGTGAACATGGCATTCCCTGAGAGAGACTCCCTTGGCAGGAGTTGGTTCAAGTTCTGCTGCCGACGACGACCACCACATCATGATCGCTACTAAACCCTAAACCCTAAACCCCTAAACCCTCAACCCTAAACCCCTAAACCCTCAACCCTAAACCCCTAAACCACTCAACCCTAAACCCTAAACTGCTCGGAAGCCAAGAACAAGAACCTCCTCCAAGGCTGGCAGAATGAGAGCCATTCCGCCGCAACTGCTCCAAGGTAATGCGGGACGCTCTGTGTCTGGCGCGCTTTCAACTCTTGGGGCAGGTTTAGGCTTTGGGTACAGGTTTACGGTTTCGGGTGGTATTTCAGGGTTTAAGGCCTAGGGTCTAAAGGGTTGAGGGTTTTGGGTTAGGGTTTAGGGGGATCTTGAAGTTCCTAATTATGCTTCTAACACTCAGTTACCCCCTAGCATAAGACACCGCCACCCAATCCCCCACACCCTAGCATGAGAGGTGCAGATGTATCAAGGGGCGGGACGTATACAGGCTTGGCTTTGAAAGCTCCCACGCCTTGTAAACCCCAAACTCTACACCTGAACCGCTGTAAAGGTCCAGGAGGCCAGGCTTAAGGAAACGCATGCAGCTTAAAGCTTACAGTGCGATGAATAATAGCTTACGGTTTCCACTTTACCCTAAACCCTAAACCCTAAACCCTAAAACCCTAAACCCTACACCCTACACCCTAAAATTCTAGACCCTAAACCCTAAGACCCTAAGACCCTAAACCCTAAGTGCCTGGGATGATAGAGCACCATATTGGTAGATGGAAGGTGACATTAAAATGCAGGGATTCTAGGGTGTAGGGTTTAGGGTTTAGGGGTGCTTATTGAGGTGAGTTGGGGGTTTCCCAAAATTAAGGGTACCTTTTTGGGGGGGGTCCCCATAATAACGACTATAGTAGCATTTTGGAGTCTATATTGGGGTCCCTCTATTTTGGGAACCTTTGAAGGATGTTGTGTAACCCCAAAGCCCGTAACGAGGACAATGCGAGAATCATATGATAGTCACAGGGTCCTAAACCTAAACCCTGAAACCTAAATCCTTCTTTTGGGGCTTAGGCTTTCCAAGAACCCTATACCCTAAACCCTAAACCTTAAACCCTAAACCCTAAACCCTAAGCACAAGCTCCCTGGTCCACGATTTAAAGGTGTAGGGCCTCATGGGCGCACTGTAACCCAAAATACGCCCCTCACCTCTCGCGGTTTAGGGCTTAGGGTTTAGGGCTTAGGGTTTAGGGTTTAGGGTTTAGGGTAGACCTCCAACCCGGGACCCTGCACCCCGAACCCAAACCGCAAACCCTCAGCCCTTAACCATAACGAAGTAGCTTCCGGAAAAAGAGGGATCCCAATATAGACCGCAATATACTATAATCTGTACTACCCTAGTTCCGCGAAACCTTAAACCTGTAAGCCACTCGATAATCCCCAGTTTCCAGCTAATTCGCCGTTTTCTTTTCCATGCTATTCTTCATGATTGGGGATGCTAATCTTTGTAGACCCTACATAACCCCAGAATATCCCTGTTCATAATAGTCTCCAAGTTGTGTTTTCCATCATTATCACTCGTATATAGCTTCTGCCCCCCAAAACCCTAAACGCTCTTAACCCCTTTATAACCCCTAAACGACCCCAGAACCCAAAACCGTACACCCTAAACCCCAGACCCTAAGCCCTAGACCCTAAACCCTAAACCTTCATTGTTTCGGAAAACTCCTCATGCCCGAGTTAGCTGGTCTCAGAGCATAGCCAGGGGATGAGCTCAGAACGTGTACACAGGGTTTAGGGCTTAGGGTTGCAGGTTCAGGTCTTAGGGTTTAGAGTTTAGGGTTTGGGGTTTGGGGTTTTAAGGTTTAGGCTTTGGGGTTTGGGGTTGAGGGTTCATGGCTTAGTGCTTTAGGCTGATGTGGGCTTTGGCTTTAGGCCTTAAAGTTGCGGCTAAGGGTTTAGGGCTGGTTTAGAGATTAGGCTGCCAAGAGCCATTCAGATGCTCGCGTTTGACACCTACAGCCATAGGTTGAAGCCAACGTATCCCGATATGTCCCTGGTTGAGGGTTTAGGGTTTAGGGTGTATATCCCGTAAACTTCAAGGTCTCCAAAAGGAACGCGCAAGACCAAGCAGTGCACACGAAAAGGAGAGCACGGTGCTCTTTTTGGATCTTTGTTGAGACAAGTTCTGGTGTCGACGGCTTAGGGTTTAGGAGTTTTGGGGCTTCCGAAGCCTAAACCCCAAAGAGACCATGGTGTTTCTTACGCATCTTCTATAAGCCGCACTTGGAAGTGAGGTCGGATGAACCCTAAACCCTCAAAAGAGCACTCATGATCTGAATAGGAATGCAAGGAGGGACTGATGTCTCCCCTCCATTCATCGCCATCCCCTTAGAAGCTGGATCTTTACCTTGATTTTACAGGGCTTAAAACCCTAAAACCGGAACCCTAAACCCTAAACATAGGGGTTTAGGGTTTAGGGTGAAGGGTTTAGGGTTTAGTGCCTAAACCCGAAACCCTAAACCCTGCTCTCCTAAGGGGAGGCAAAGAAGCCAAGCGTTGTGGCCAAAGGCCTCCCGTCGGCTTCTGGAGGGTGGTCTGACAACCGCTCTCGCTGATGTCTGAAATGAGCTGATGGGGCTTGACGCGGTTAGGTCCAGGGTTCAGGGTTCAGAATTTAGGGTTTAGGGTTCAGGGTTTAGGGGTTTCGGGTTTAGGGTGTAGGGTTCTGGGTCACAAGAAGGATATAGTATGTGGGGTCTGTATTGGGGTCTGCCCTTTTTGTGGGAACTACTGGGTCTCAGTTCTCCTAACCACCCCCCTAAGGTTCCCCTTTCATTGGTCTTATGTTGCCCCGAGACCCTAATAAACCCTAAACCCAAACCCTGAACGGTAAACCCTGAATCCTATTCATCGAGGGGGAAGCTTAGTTTTAGAAGTTACGGTTGCTAGCTCAGGGCTTAGCGCTTACTAGGCCTGAGAGTTTGAGAGTTTATGGTTTAGGGTTTAGGGTTTGGACCGGAGGGGTATAGATCTGTAGGGCTTTCGGGGGAAGATGGGGAGGTTGCCTCAACCTTTGCTTTTTTGAGAAATGGGTGGCTTCCAGAAATGGGTAGCTTGCTCTGTAAAATGAGGGAAGGGTTTAGGCTGCTCCTGTTTGGGTTTCAGGTTTCAGGCAGGGGCTGCAGTATTCTGAAGGGTCGGAGAAGGGTACTCCTGCTTTTGCAAATACCGGGTAGACCCTCAACCCTAAACTCTAAACTGGCTAAACCCTGAAGGGTTTCAAACCTCAGCCCTAACCCCGACATGTGTCCTACAGTCTAAACTGCCAGTATCCCCCCTGAATAACACTTATGATACTCCCCTAACTAGTCCGATATGTAGCGCCCGTTGAGGAATTTAGACTATGGCTCCTATTCTGGTAGTTTCCACACATCGGGGGCCCTCGAAAGATCCCCATATGCTATAATCAATACTACGGGGATCCCGAATGAGGTACCCGAACTTTTCGGAAACCTCGATCCTTATAAACCACTTTATAACTCCTGTTTCCATGGCATGTTCCATGTTCATGTCCATTTGATTCTCCATTACTGGGGGGAATAATATCCTGGAACCCTATGCGATCCTTATATACCCCCATATAGTCCACATCTATATATATATATATGTATTCTGTATATGCCCGGTAACCTCTTTAAAGGGACCCTGCTTTTTTTGGAAACCCCCTCATACGCATGCAGGTCATTTTGCACTGCCTCTTCCCAGTTCTGGGTGCTTTGCACGGCTCAGGTTTAGGGTTTCAGGCTTAAGGCTTAGGGTTTAAGGCTATGCCCAGACCCCTAAGAAAGCTGGGAAAGTAGAATCCCAATTCTGGTACCCTATATTGTTATTGCTATTGGCTTATTTCTAGAAACCCGAAGGGTTGTAGTTTCCAGATACTCTCAAGAGTCTGCGAGAGTGATGAGGATGTCTCTTCCAGGATTACAATGAAAAAGGGCCGTGGGAGTGAAGCTGCAAGAGCTGCAAGAACACTAGCAGCAGTGTCAACACCAGGACGTGAACATCTACATCTTAGAGGGTTGCCATCCATGATCCTAAACCTGAACCCTACACCCATAGAGTACTTGTAGCATCAGGACCTAGAAGGGACCGCGGTCACGTTTTAGAAGCTTAGGGCTTAATTAAGGCTCAGAAGCCTGTGTGCAAGTTAGGAGCATGCATCTACACATGTGTGCACGGAACAAAATGTTCGCGTGCTTGCAAGTACATGTGATTTAGGGTCTTAGGCCTGGGCGTGGGCTCTTCCAGGGTTTAGGGTTTAGAAACTAGCCCCACAGCGAATCCGCAAGGTAGAGACGATAGACCGAAAAGGACCGGCGCGCTTTCGAGCAAGAAGCAATCTGCACGTGACAGCAAACGTTGGAGCATAGCTGGGTGTAGACACACGGCATACAAGAGTGTAATCTGAGTCCTCTTGCGCATCATTTACGAGGCATTCGAAAAAACTCTAATATGCACAGTTCGAAAGGCAAGGTACTTACAACAAGCCAGTGTTGCGTAGCGAAGCTGTGCCCTATGGTCAATGCCACAGATCCTGCGTGATCTTGACATATTTGAACAAGCTAATTCATAAGGTCTGAGATACCTTGTGTTTCATAACATCCTTAATTTAATGTCATCCCCTCAACACTCTGAACCCTAAACCCTAACACACGCAACCCTAAGCCTTAAAAAACAAATGAACCCAAGGCCTTAGGCCCTAAAACTTGAACCTAAGCCCTTAAACCCTTAGCCGGGGTGAGGTTGCTAAGTTGTACTGGGCTGATATACGATTTGAGGCTTACTCGGGTTCGGGACATGCTACCGAAGTTGCTTTTGGGAATGCGCCTTGAACGAAGTTCAAGGTTTATATTTCAGGTTTAGGGTGAAAGGCTGGGGGTTAGCGCCATCGTAACTGTTTTTTACAAGGGCGTTCTTCGCACAACCCTAACATCATAGGATTGCTAAGCGCCCTTGAATGGCCCCCCTAAACCAAGACTCACCCCAATAGGCCCTAGTAGACCCAAGGCGACCCAGGGGGCTGGATTTTGAGGAGAGGCCAATCAACCCGATGATAATACCTAAAATGTAACCCTGCAATCAGTTGGAAAATGTCTAGAATTAAAGCTGTAGGCACGGTTCGATCACTAAAGCCCCAATACCCCCACACACTAAAGCTACCTCATGTCTATTTTTCCTGAATTCTGACACGGAATCCGCATTGGACCTGTCAGAAAAGCCCCAACGCTCCACACCCCAACCCTCAACTGTAACCCCTACACCCTAAAACCACATCCCAATCCTTTATCCAAAACCCTAAGCCCTGAACCCTGCACCAAAATTACTGACACGACGCAGACTGCCATCCTCTGGGTATTTCGGAGCATCTCCGTCAATGGTCAAAAACGAGGTCTTTGTGAGGCTTCGGGTGGTTCAGGCTTCATTTCCGGTTAGTGTTTGGGGTTTCAAGCTGAGGGACCTTGATTTCAGGTGCATAGGAATGGAAACTGTGTAGGTTCTTCCGGTGGCGGGTCGAAAGGCCAGAATGAGGCGTAGATGTGTATCTGTATGTTCATAAATACATGAACTTTGAAACATGTGTCCAAGTCACTATGTATCCCTAAATTCTAAAAACCTAAACCCTGATCCTCTCCTCATGGATCTACCTTGCACAAGTCGCCCCGCATAAGATTATGCCTGTTATTTATCATGGCCTTCAAAAAGAGGGGGGGGGTGGAGGCAAGCATGGTGATGACATGATTTTTTGCAATAAAAAAGCGGGGGGTGTGGGGGGGGTGGGGGGGTGGGGGGAGCCTATCCTTCCTTCCTTTCTCCCTGCCTTCCTTCGTTCCTTCCTTTCTTCTTCCTTCCTTCCTCCCTTCCTCCCATTAGCAGTCGCAGGAATGGGGTGCTTGGGGGTCACGGTCTTTTTTGAGCCGTTGTCGTTTTATCATGTGTAAAAAAGCGGTAGCAATCACAGGGATGGGGCGCCTGAAGTTCCTCATGGGTTTAGGGTTTAGGGTTTAGGGTTTAGGGTCGTCTCATTGTCTGTCAAAAGGCGAACACTCACCAGGATGAGGCGCTTGTAGGTCGTGATCCTCGTATTTGTCGTTACTTTTGGGCCGTCTGTTTGTTACGTGTCAAAAATGCCAACAGCCACAAAGATGGGACACGGGGCAGGGACCCCAGGTGCAGATCCAGGGCATTGTATCTCAGAAAAGCGCACCCATGTGAACGTTGCAATGTGAAGCAGAAACATTTTTGCGCTTCTTCATTTTTGCCAAGAAACGGTAACATTGAAGGTATTAAGTTCAATACACCATTCTTTTGCAGGTAGTGACAGATTTCACGAGGAAAAAGAGCGTGGTTGAGATGAGGCACAGAAACGACAGCAAACAGAAACAGAGAGAGATTCAGGGAGATGAGTTGAAAAATGTGCAGAAACTAAACCAAATCTATCATCAGACAACTGAGCTCAAAATTTGTGTTGCCGGTTACAGCTGTTATCTTCGCGATGCGCGACACGTGTCTGCATTCGGGTTCGTGGCTCCTATCAAATATTATCTTGCAAGGAAAAACCGCGTCTTGGGTTGTTCAATAAACCCAATGAAAAGCCCAAGAATCGTACTGAGCTTTGGATGGCTAAGAAAATTGGGTTTGGCACACCCTGTCATTTGAGGAAACACCACACGTATTGGTCTCCGCTTTCGCATTGAAACCTATGAAAAATCCAAACTAAGCCAAATTCTATCGAAACGCAAGCAGGCACATGGCAAATCCAATGATTTCAAACCTTTCTCTAAACCCTGAGCCCTCAACCCTAAACCGAACTTTAGGATGTCATGGATGTTGGGAGTTTGGGTCTGCGCATTGGTCGCACCTCACATGGCTTAGAGTGAACAAGCTCAAAACGCACATTAAACAAATCCTGGATTTCTCCTTGTCAAGTATCCGCTTTGATTGATGTTGGAATTGAATTGACGCAGATTCTGCTAGGCTAGGTTTGGGGAGCCCATAAAACGTGTTCGTTTTGTGGCTTTATAGGGTTTATGCAGGGATTGAGAGTAGCAGGAAATTCAAGCTTATTTTCAAACCTACCCCTATATACCTGACTCTAAGTCTGGGGTTCAGGCTGCGCAAGCATAAACGAATCATCCTGCCGAGAATACTACAGAGTATGTCCGCAAGCCCTTGCCAAATTCTTCCATGCCTTTTTTTGGTGACTACGGATGCGAGCACCCCTAAACCCTAAACCCTAAACCCCTAAACCCTAAACCCTAAACGGAAACAAGGGTGTTAGGTTTAGGGTTCAGGCTTTAGGAATTAGGTTTTACTGCTTTAGAGCTACAGGCTCGACTATTGTTATTGTTATTATTGTTATTAGTATTGTTATTATTATTGTTATTACTACTGTTATTACTATTGTTATTATTATTGTTATTATTATTATTGTTATTACTATTGTTATCACTATTGTTATTACTTACTATTGTTATTACTATTGTTATTACTATTGTTATTAGTATTGTTATTACTATTGTTATTAGTATTGTTATTATTATTGTCATTATTATTGTTATTATTATTGTTATTACTATTGTAATTACTATTGTTATTACTATTGTCATTACTATTGTTATTACTATTGTTATTACTATTGTTATTAGTATTGTTATTAGTATTGTTATTATTATTGTCATTATTATTGTTATTAGTATTGTTATTATTATTGTTATTACTATTGTTATTATTATTGTTATTACTATTGTTATCACAATTGTTATTACTATTGTTATTACTATTGTCATTACTATTGTTATTACTATTGTTATTACTATTGTTATTATGATTGTTATTAGTATTGTTATTATTGTTGTCATTATTATTGTTATTAGTATTGTTATTATTATTGTTATTACTATTGTCATTACTATTGTTATTACTATTGTTATTACTATTGTTATTATGATTGTTATTAGTATTGTTATTATTATTGTCATTATTGTTGTTATTAGTATTGTTATTATTATTGTTATTACTATTGTTATTACTATTGTTATTATTATTGTGTTATTACTATTGTTATTATTATTGTTATTTTTATTGTTATTATTATTGCCCTTGTTTTGTTCGAGATGTCGGACGCAACTCTGGAGAGACCATCTGTTCACAGACTTTGCATTGTTGAAATTACAATGCTTCCAAAAACTGACATACAGGAATTTTGTGACTTTGAGCGTGAAGCACTATGTGAGATGGGTCAGGCGCTGCTATGCTAACAGTCGGCCCTCGCCTCACGTGAGGCTTCCTCAAAATGGGGTGGCCTAAGGGATCCTCAGATGTTTCCGAACACGGATCCAATTTGTCCAAGCAAAATACTAGGAACAGTATTGAATAGTAATAACAATAGTAATAACAATAATAATAACAATAGTAATAACAATAATAATAACAATAGTAATTAGTTTTATTGTGGTGCCCTATCGCTGGAACTTTTCTTTGGGGACTAGCGCGTCCCCGCCTAACCTGAACGCTACGGCATGAGCCGTAAGCCCTCGGGTTTTGGGCGAGGGCAAGGGGTGTTGTGACTGCTGACGCATATGTGGGGATTACGTGGGTCCTTATGGGGGATTTTGTCAAAGACTGCTTGGAGAGCTAAACAAACCCTTCAACCCAACATTTTGTTCCAAGAAACTACAGACACCCGACAGTGTACGGTAGGGCTCAAGTCTTCCTGAGCCAAACCTTTTTGTGGGGGGGGGCAAAGCAACGAGTCGTCAAGTCCTTTGTACGTCTGCACATGTACCTGCTACGTCACTACCCATGCTTCTACTTGGCACCGGCTGAAATGCACTGATCTCAACGCACTCCTCGTTTGATTTACGCAGAGCTATACAAGGGGTGGAGATCACGCGCCATCCTAGTTACAAGGCGGAGCGGTTGCTCTACACGATCGTAACTAAAAATTGAGAGAGTGGGGGTGTGCTTAACATTTGAGCGTAGGCATTACAGCCCTTTCTACCTAAACCCTTAACCCTACTTGGGAAGCTGGGTTACAATATGTTGAAAGAAACCCTGAATCCCTCTTCCCAGCAAGGATCAAGCAGGAAGCATATGTTGACACCCATATTTTACAGGGGCAGGTCTGAAACAAGACACACGATCGAAAAAACCTCGCATTTGGGAGTCATGCTTCTGGAGCATTGGTCACAGTGTTGCACCTGTACTTGTCCTGTTGACGGACAAGACTCTGTAAGATCTGTCCATCAACTGTATCAGGCTTGAGATGCGCGGAGACAGCCGTGACCCTTAATCAAAGACCCCTGTTCAAAAGCTTTGTACATTGGGAATGGTATCCAGACCTGGAAGGTGCTATTTGAAAGTTTAACGGTTGGTAAGCTGGAGTGTAAAATCATGCGGGCTATGTAGGGTATCTAAGGGTTAATAAAGGCATCTGGGGCTTGACTATGGTGGTTCTAGGTGGGGCTATCAGCTCACGTGTAATTAGCCGCGATCCTTCAAGCAGTCAGGGTTTAGCGTGTAGGGGTTAGGGTTCAGGGTTTAAGGCGTAGGATTAGGATTCAAGGTGTAGGGTAGGGACCCTAAACCCTAAACCCTAAACCTACTGTAGGGTGGCCCGCGTCTTCAATCTTGTTGTCTGTGTCTTGTGGAGTCCTCGCACATTAATACGGGACACTGGATACTTGGTGGGGTTTAGGGTTTAGGAACTAAGTAGAAATGTTTTGACCGAACCAAATAAGATGGTTTTCATCTTGAAGATGGTGATAGAATCGTGCTTTAAACGTCTACAGTGGTGGGTAAACTGCCCGTGTTACAAATGCTCGCTACCCAACTAGAAGGCTAGGGCGGAACCCTAAACCCCAAACCCTAATCCTTGAAACCCGTAAGGTCCTTGAATATCAGGATCTTAGCTTTGTCTTAAGGCTTAGGATTTAGGGCTCAAGCCTCAGGTTTTCAGGTTCCCGCGGTAAGGGTTTGGGGTTTAGGGTTTACAGGTTAGGGTACGTCCACAACCTCGAAGGCACTGAGGACCATTTCTTGGGAGTCCTCCCCCATCAAATGCGGACTCTGCAACGCCCATTTGATAGTCATTGCGCCAGGATTTGAAAGGTTTGGGCAACCAAACGATCCCTGCTGCCACATGCCCTCGAATTACGAGCTACTTAAGCAGGCTGTATGTTCATGACAAATGGTGACATGCAAACACCCTAAATCCTCAAGACCAAACCCCAAATCTAAAATACCCAAAGCATAAACCCTAAATCCTAAATTCCCCGAAGCCCTACACCTTCAATCCTAAACCCTGTTTTCGAATCTAAAAACCAGGGCTGCTCCATGCTGGTGAAACATCTGCCTACACGAGCAGCCTGGACCGTCTTGCCGCGTCTTTAGACTTACTGTAGGGGCTAAGGGTTTCAGGTTTGGGGGGGCCTAATTTTGATAATACGGATGGTTATGATAGCAAATGTAAGGGCTTGAATGATTACCAATATCTCTTTTGAAATCTATTTGAAGTACTATAACTATACAAGAAACCTAGGACCAAATTATTGGTCGTTATATAGATTCCTAATGTATTCTAAACTCAGGGGATGGGGAGTTTTGATATTAGAGGGAATGAAAATTATCCATGAACACCAAACCCCAAGACTTTAAACCGTAAACCCCGCATGATGCCAAAAGCCTTGCCTATAAGCATCAGTCTAGCTTGGGGGGGAAGAATTGGTGTGTCGGGCCAATCCCCCACCCAATAATGTACCACAACCCCCCCCCTGCCCCCCCTCGCCCCCGCCTCCCCCTTGCCCCACCCCAACCCGTGCCCGCCCTGCTATGTACGTCGATCGCCGTCTTCTATGGTCAGGATAATTTCATGATCCGGGGAGTAGCGGCGAATTGCACGGCTCTCGAAGCTTGCGACCTCCCTCACTAAAGGCTGATGGACTAAGCCCAACCAAACCCCTCCATGAATGCTGGGACAAGCATGCAACAAACACGTCTGAAGTGAGGCTTGCCTCCGTTACTCCATGCCATGACCTATTCGTGTGCTCTGCCCCCTGCCAGCCGAGGCGAGCTTGTGAAAACGTTTATACTTAACTCCATATTTTGGGGTTGCTACTGTGATGTTGCACTCACTTTTGTGAAGAGACACTCTTTCGTGTGTGCCATCGTTGGGAAAACCCTGTTTAATGTGTGTTGGTTTTGGGGCCCTAAAAGTATAGGAAGATTTGAACCAGATTTTTTTAATACGCAATTTTTGAATTCAGAGAAGCTCCAAATTTCCCTCTCAGGACTAAGAAGCTCAAGCTCAGAGGCTATGAAGCTTGAAAATGGAGCCTTAGGGTTTAGGGTTTAGGGTTTAGGGTTTAGGGTTTAGGGTTTAGGGTATATAGCTCCTTAAAAGCCTGCAGTTGCTGGTGGGCCTCCACCGCGCTACCGAATCTGGAACCTGAAGCTGCCCAGTTTTATTAAAACCCCTATTCAATCCCTATTCTACAACCTTCCCAATCCAATCCGAAATCATTTCAGCAAAGAGGGTAGTCCAGCAGACCCCTGGACTCTGAGTAATTACCATTGTTTGCACACCTTCTTTAATCTGGGAGCCCTGGGCCCGTGCAGGCTTTAAAGCTTTCAAAACGATTTTAAGCGGAACCCTTTTAAAAACTTTCCCCACTCAGCCGCCACAAATCTTGATTTTAAAAGGGGCCCTTTCAATTTTTTCCCCGCTCAGCCGCCACTGATATCCAGAATTCACGGAATTTCTCGAATCTGGAACCTGAAGCTGCTCAATTTCATTAGAACCCTTATGCTACAACCTCATTACGAATCCAAAATCATTTCAGCAAAGGGCGTAGTCCAGCAGGCCCTTGGACTATGAATAACTACCATTGTTTGCACACCTTCTTTAATCTGGGAGCCCTGGTCCCGTGCAGGTAGCTTTTAAACCGATGTTAAAGGGAAACCCGTTAAAAGTTTTCCCCGCACAGTCGCCGCAGATATAGATTCTAAAAAGAAACCCTTTTAAAACCTTTCCCCGCTCAGCCGCCACAGATACCCAGAATCCACTGAATTACAGAATCTGGGAGCCCTTTCAAATCCTTTACGATTTACTCCCCAGACCCTTAGTCATCCTCAATTCGATAATCCCCAAACCCCTCAGAAATCCTTCATAATTTGCTCACCAGACCCTTACTACCTGAGACAGAGATTTGGAGCCCTTCAGGGTCCGAAATTGCCATTTTTCGCAGGGCAGTATTGTTAGGGCGGGAGGGGGTGGGGGGGGGGTGTAGAGAGAGAGTCCAACATTCGGGGGATTGACCTAACCCAAAACCTAAACCTTAAACCCTCAAAATGCAAGGTTTAGGGCTTAAAGGCCAAGGCCCTAAACCCTAAACCCTAAACCGTTCAGGAGCTGGCGTGAGGTTTGAAGTCTTTTTGAAGGATACTAGTCTGCGTGGGACTCCTTTTGGGGACTCCATGTGAGCTGTAGTCTAAACTTCTTAAAGGGGGCTATAGGATCTAGGCTTTAGGGTCTAACCTCCTTAAACATGGTTATATAGGGGATTGTCTAGGGGAGTGTTATAGGGCTTATTTGGGGGGATATTAGGGGTTTGGACTATAGCTCATGCGCATGCTCCAAAACCTTAATGCAGAACATGCCTAAGTCCTACATACCCCTCCATGCAATGCCTATACACCGGGGCTCCTGCAAGAACTATACAGTCTGGGGTGTATAGTCCGGGGACTTTCAAAAAAACACTCCAACTGAGGTGTAGAGCTTCATGCTCAGGTGCCCAAAAGACTCTCTAGATGAAAGAAAGCCCATTGGAGAGTTCTCTACACGTGAAAAACACCACTTGGAGTCAGGGTGAGGTCACCATAATTTGCCCTGGAACTGAGACACGGCTCATGACGGTGAGACACTCCCCCGACTACAGGGATTAGGCGCACACCCAACGGATGTAGGGTCTTCAGCGGGCTGATGCTGTAAAAGCTACGAAAGCTACGAATGAATATGTCGATTTACCTCATTTCCCGAATTCCGGTTTAGGCAAGGTATAAGGTTGCTGTAGATTCGGCAAGGCAACCTTCGCTGTGGGAACACCCAAATTTGACTTCGGCTCGGTCCTGAGTAAACCCTAAACCCTCAACCCTACAACCCTACAACCCTACAACCCTAAACCCGAAGCCCCTAAACCCTAAACCCTAAGCCCCTAAACCCTAAAAAACCTAAACCCCAAACCCTTAAACCCTTAAACCCTACCCTAAACCCTACCCTAAACCCTACAACCAACCCTATGGATCAGTTGAATCCCAAATTTGAAGTCATTTAGGTTTAGGGTTTAGGATTTAGGGTTTCATTTAGGAATCCGAAAAATAAGGGGCCCCCCAAGAACTTGCAGGGATCACAAGTGACCCCCTGTGGGGCTTTTATGAGGGTTCATAATTTTGCTGATACCAAGGCTACTTTGAGAAAAACACGCTTCAAAATGCCATATGCTGAGACCTTGTTTGAGACACTGACAATGCCTACTGCGACCGCGAGCCTGCGCTGCGTAGAACGAGATGGACGCTGTCATGATAGCTTTGGCACAAAATGAGCTATAGTCTAAACTCCTTAAAAAGGAGTATATAAAGGAGTAGTATAGGGGTCATAAACGAGGATACAAGGAGCTTAGACTGTGGCTCAAAATGTGGGCACCAAATACTTCAAAGGACACCCCGCCTTCTTACACCAGCACCACAAAACCTAAATCGTAAACACTGAACCCTCTCTGAAAGATTCCCACCGGGTGGGGTAGGTCTAGGGTTAAGAACTGTCAGGATTGGAGGGGTGTACCTGGTCCCTACGAAGCCCACCTCTTGAAGGTCATGTCCCCTATTTTGGGTTTCGGATTTCGGATTTAAGGATTAAGGATTAGGCAAACGCAGCGTCCCTCTCCACTACCAACGGTGGCAGCACCGAGTACGTCGCTGGGCTCCTGGCAAAATCCACCTTTTTTGAATCAGAACCCATAACGCCTGCACCCGAATTTGTTTAGGGCTTAGGGTCTGCGGTTTAGTTAGGGTCTAGGGTTCGGAGATCAAGGGTCTTGAAAAATACAAACAAGAAACGGTATTTGTATGTATATGGTACTTTCATGTACTTTCCCTAAGCAGGTGGACCCTGGTATAGACCCCAAAATACGATAACCTGCTGGTTAGGGGGACCCCCAACAAAAAGGTACTCCTAACTTTGCAAGCCCTAAATCCTAGATACTATGCATTTAGCACGCCTGTATATAAGTTTGCTCCCCCCTCACATGATCCATGCCTGCCGTGTCCAGATATGGAACTCATGGCGGAAACCCTAAACCCTAAACCCTAAACCCTAAACCTAGATAGCGTATGCACATGGCAGCCCTTGCACAATCCCATGAGCTCATGATCCAGGATGTCCCTAAACCCTAAACCGTTTAGGGTTTAGGGTTTAGGGTTATGTCCCTGAACCCTAAACCCTAAACCCTAAGCCTATTAATTTCAACGAATATCAAACAGGGTTTATATTGAACGGAACCAGCTGGAAAACTGGGGGTCCAGGATTCCAGGAATTCCGTATCAAGTTTACTTAAATTTAGAAAGGGATTTATATAGACCAAAACCATCCCCAAAAACAGGAATCCAAAATTGAACGAATTCCGTTTAAGTCTTAACGATTTTTCAAATGGATTTATATGAACCAAAACCAGCTCCAAAACCGCAAACCAAAGGATTCCAGGAATACTGCATTCATTTTAATGAAAATGAGAAAGTGACTTCGACTGCACTTTGTTGGTTCCAGACCAAACACTTTGGGACGGTACAGCACTTTTGCAGCCCCAAAGAGCAAAAGTGCTGCACTGTCCCCATAATTGTGGGCTGGAACCAAAGAAATTCTGCACCTAACCCTAAACCCTAAATCCCTAAAACCCAAAACCCTAAACCCAAACGCTAAACCCGAAACCCCAAAACTCTAAACCCAAAACCNNCCAAAACCCTAAACCCTAGACCACCTTAAAACCCAACGTTTCAGGAATCAACGGCAGCCGGGGAGCATGCAGGTTCCTGGAAGATTGGTGTTTCAGATTTTTGTTGGTAATAGTTGGGCTTAGGGTTTAGGGTTTG
>CAJNIZ010006210.1:356-18036 GCA_905231905.1 Symbiodinium pilosum
CGCGTCACTGATTAGATGACGAGGTTACAGCTTCAGTTTCTCGTGGTAGCTGCAACATATTCTTACCTACAGTCCAAGAGAGGTTCCAAACCTGCAACCGCAAACATTCTAGGATTTAAGTCCTAAGGTAGGTTTGGGGCCCTTGAAAACATGAGTTGGGATTGTATAGGGATGAACGGTAAGCAAATTCAAAAATACTTTCCAACCTACCTCAATATTGTCAAGTGCCTCATAGATAGGGAAGACTGATGTGCGCTATGTTCGGGTGAAAAGTGCAGTTATGCGAGGGATATGCTGATTGTGTCAGAATACTTTACTTGCTAGGGGCATCTCTACAGGGCGCAAACCCTTGATGCAACAGCACGTCATACCCGAAGTAGAAATGCTGGAGCTTGCACAAAGTCGACCCTTGCTGCAGTAGTTGGCCCTCGGTGTGGGCAGTCGTTCACAACTGGGTTGGGCGGTAACACACAAAAGTCCAAGGTTCCCAAGCACTCAAGACTTAAACACATGTGAGTAAGACTAGCCAGGCCCTACCAGGCATGTGTATGATCGTGTGTGGGCTTCCCAAATTTTAGAATTCTCTTGTTCTGGGACCCCATGATAAGGATTATAATGTTTTGGGGAGGCGTAACCCAATTTATGAAAACTCCCGTGTAGGGCTATCGCAAACATCTAACCCTAAACCGCAAACTCCAAACTCTAAACCCTAAAGCACAAGCATCGCTTCACCTGAATACTGCGTGCAGACTAAAGTCTAACTTATGAGAGGTTTAAGGTTTAGGGATTAGGGTTGAGGGACTAGGGTTGAGGGATCAGGGTTTAGGGGCTGGGGCTCAAGATCAAGGGTTTAGGGACTATCTGACCACCCTTAAGTAGGGGCATATGTTCCCGAAGCATGGGTATTTGAGGTGTACTGGAAGGCAGATCAAAGGTCTAGGCGTATAAGCGATCATTCCCGTTTTGGGGCACTTACGACCCAGCGGACCTAGGACTAGTCATGACCCTCCAAGCAAACCTTACAGGATAAGAAGCGAGCGTTGTAGTTCTGATACAATGCTACAAGCATTCCCTACTCCCTAATGGACATATGTCAAAGCCTTATTACGGATAAACTGTAGCTACAAGGTAAATATTTTGGGGCTGATATATAAGACCTAAACCCTAAAACCCTCAACCCCAAACCGTCAACCCTAAACCCTACACCTGTCTTCAGCTCGGCCTCTCATACCACAGCTGGCAGTTCGTGGATTTTGCAAGTCCGGCTATGCATGAAAGCATGTGAGCCTTTGGACTCAGGGGTCAGGGCCCAAACTCATCAGGGAAGCCGATCCCTGCACCGTAAACCCTAAATCCTACATCATCTTGGCCTTTTGCACCCAAAACAGGAACTAAACCCTAAACCCTAAAGCGGGGGGATTCTAGGCTTGGTCTAACCAGTTTTGCTTCGAAACTGTCATTCCCAAAACTCCAAGGCAACACAGCTTACCTTCCATTAGCTGGGAAGGAACGAAAGCAAAAAAAACAATGGGCTATATAGGGACTACTATTAGCTAGGTTCCCCAGTAACCCCTTAATACTAAGGGTACCCGTTTTCCTTCTATTCAGCTTTACAAAGGAGACCCCCAAATAAAAAGGGAAAAAAGGTACTACTGGGGTACCTAGTAAGTAAAGATCCATTCCTTCATTCCTAGCCAACCCTAAACCCTAAACCCTAAACCCCTAAACCCCTAAACCCTAACCGAAGGTAAGCCAAGGCATAAGTTGGAACTGAGAGGATTCGAATCCTCCTTTCTGAAACCCTGGCTCATCTTTGCATGTTTACAAGGTTTAGGGTTTAGGGTTTAGGGTTTCTGAACCCAAAAAGTAGGTAAAATAATGGACCAAAACCCCTAAAAACCAGCTCAAAAAGGCAATGATTTTACATGCTTTTGGGGCTCATGGACTGGCAAACCCCAAGCCCCCTACCCGGAATCCTAAATGCTAAACAATATAGTATCAAGGTTATATTGGGGGGTTATGTTGGGAGAATGGAAGATAAGCTGGAAACTGCTATTTATGGTTTAGGGTCCAGGCCCCGGGATTCCTCGTCCACTCTCCAGGTGAACCACAAATGGCCCAGGCGAGTCGACGCGTTCGAAGGCAACAAGGCAGCAAGGCAAACCTCAAGCGCCGGTCTCAACAGCCGACAAGCTACCTTTCTCCCAGTAGTAAATTCCTACACCCCAAAAGTATGTAAAATAATTGTCTTTTGGTCTGTTTTTAGGGGTTTAGGGCTATTATCTTACATACTTTGGGGGTTTAGGTTGTAGTTTCCCAAAATAGGGGGCATTCCGGCAGTCCATTTTAGTCTCCAACATGCTATGGTCCTTATTATTGGGACCCCGAATAGGCGTACCGCGAATTTTGGGAAACTGCCACGTGAATTCATGGGGTATAGAAATCCATCATTCTCTTAAACCCTAAACCTTAAACCCTAAACAGCTGGCCCTTGTGGTGCCCAAGGATGAAGTTTCAACCCTGAAGCTTGTGGTGTAGTCAGGATTTGGGGGGTGGTCGCTCAGGATTAAAGGTTTCAGGCGGCTGTTTTAAAACAATTTCATCAACCCCCCCCCCCCCATATTAAGCCCATTTAGAATTTAGCCAGTTTAGAGTATGATGTAATGGACCTAAACCCTAAAACCTAAACCGCTAAAAGGCTCGGATCTGGGGCTCTATAGGTATGGGGGTAAAAGCTTCAGGGCGTAGCGTTTAGGGTTAGGGCTTCTGGGGCAGGGTCTGGGAAAAAAACACCCTAAACCCTTAACCAGTCATGGCCAATCTATGCGATGGGAAAAGGAGGTCTTCCATCCAGACCGCTAGCTCCCATCACATGCAAGCAGAACGCTTTTTGCCGAAATGTAGAAGCCTGAATAACCACGCCACCATGTTGAGGTCAATCGGGGTTAACCTTTACTATGATGTTGTAGAAAAAATGTGACCATAATATTGGCAATTACGTTTAACGGGCACCTATCGAAAATCCTAGTTTCTGGTTGGGGCGGCCCACTGGGGGTTTACCACATTGGGGGTCCCTTTTGGTGGTCCCCAGAACAAGGACATTAGGATTTGACGGGTCTACATTCCTAAGCCCGAAACGCTGAACCCAAACTACCATTTTCCCAGTTTAGGGTTGAGGGCACATGCTTCCAGCGCCACTCTGCCAACTGCCGGTTTAGGGTTTAGGGGGTAAGGGGCTGAGGGTTTGGGGTTTAGGGTTTGGGCTTCAGGGTCTAGGTGTGTGTGTGTATATATATATGTATATATATGTATATATATATATGAATATAAGGAAGGTCTTCACCTCGTCCCCGCTCCTCCCCAAGAACAATTTTTCGCGACATAGGCATATTATACCTCCATAGGACATACTGTGTACCTGCAGGCAGATGTAGACATCCCGTGCTCAGCCGTCACTGCTTGTGGTTCGCGGGTTTTGGTTTTAGTCGATGGTTACTCGCCCAGACGTCCTGTCTTGCCGCCTTCTCGTGTAATAACTTCGTGAAAGGGAGTCTTGGCACTAGAAATCGACCAGCTCTTGAACTGCCTTGGGACTTAAAGCCTTTTAGATAGTATCTAGTTGGTGCTATTTGGATGCTTGAGGTAAGGTCAAGACCTTATAGCAAGATCATGGAGACAACCACCTGGGCGCTACACCCTAAACCCTAAACCCTAAACCCCTAAACCCTAAACCCTAAACCCTAAACCCTAAACCCCTAAACCCTAAACCCTAACTTCAAACAAGAGCTCGAGAAGGATCTTTCGGGGGCGGACCCCTTTATGCCTTCCCCCTCCCCCTACATTATCATTTTCCACTCATATTACATATTCCTTGGGTACTGCCCCCACCCAGTAACAGTCTATGTTAGGGGTCCTATTAAGGTCTGTATATGACCATATTATAGTTTTTTATCCAACTGTTACTGTGTGGGGGCAGTATCCAACATATTCCCATTGTGGTGTGTAGTATTCTTGTTGGGAAGTTTTGACTGTTTGTTGAGGAGGGTCGACATGCGGGGAGGGGATTACAAGTTGAAACCTGACCTTCCCATCCTCCGAAGGTTAGAAGTATGGGCCCCTAATAATGGGGGCCCTTAGGCTCTTTAGGGGGATTCTGGGGGCCCTTTAGGGTACATAGTAGATGCAGAAGGACCCCAATGTTTATGGGGTTTAGAGTATATACAGGATCTGTGGGTGCTAACTCTGCATTCTTTGTACATGTGTAATGGAGAAAACCCTAAACCCTAAACCAAAACCCAAAACCTAAACCCTAACCCAAGCTGGGGGCTTCTGGCTTTCCAGAAAGCATTTAAGAGCGCGTCTGTCTCCAAGCCAAACGCAGCTTATGCAACCGAAAACCTAGAGACGCAAAGGGTAGCCATCCACCCAAAATGATATAGTGGGATGGAAAAAGTACCTTAACTTATCGCTGGTTGGTAGCTAATAAGGCAATATAAGCCAATTGTAATCCCGATATAACATCTTCCCTCCCTCCTGCTAGCCCCATTAAGTCAATATGATGTTCCTTATTCCCTGGCGTGTCTGCTAGTCATTAGTGGGTGGTGGCCTAACCTAAGACACCCCTGCTACCATTTAAGATGAGATGTAGGTCCCTGACTTCTTCAAGACTCCCGGATAAGAAACCTTTGAGGTTTCAAAAAAAGTCCATTTCCGTCACGCATGCAGCCCGCCACCACGTCAAATCCCCACTGGAAGCCCGACGATTGACCGGACTGTTGTTTAAGCATTTCCGATATCTGAGCGTCCGTGCTGGGGCATGGGATGGTGTAAGAGGCGGATGGATATCTAGTAACTGGACCAACATGGTTTCTATTAAGCAGCGATGGGATCTTGATGCAGCATGTCTTCTACTAGAGTTATGATAAGCGTGTGCGCACATGGACTTCCCCTGAGGCCCATGATCCTATTACCGCCGCTGTAAGCACCTTCGATTCAAGCTACTAGACTAACCAACTGCAAACAAAAGCCGCATTTGCGGAAGCATTTCGCACATGCCAGAGAAAAGATCGCATATGGACTCAATCTCGCATGACTTGGCGCGTTCTGATTTCAAATGGAAAGGCTTCAACTAAGCTCTTTCTGTTGAGCGTCTCACAGCGATACAAGTCAACTGAAGTGATGAAGTGGATCTCTAGCAACTACAACCCGTATAACCGCTTCCTGAACCCCAAAATATGTAGAATCATTGCCTTTTGGGCTGTTTTTAGGAGTTTTGGAATTTTCTACCTACTTTTGGGGTTCACGCTACTAATTAAGACCCCTCCAACCTGCAAGGAGAATGACCCGCTGCGGCCCCGGCAGGTAATCCTGCACAAGGGTTTGAGACGTGTACCCCTATGGTTACACCCCTGGGTTTGGGATTCTTTTGAGGAACCTGGGGGACCATATTAAGGCCATGCTGGGGGAACCTTTTAGGAGTACGACCTGAAGGGTACAACCCTGGAACCCTCGAGATTTTTGTAACCCCAGCCCCGGATCTAAGGGACTCCAAAATAAGCATAGGGAAACTTTAAACCCAAATGGTTTTCTCCGCTTTCTTTTCCATTCCCCTATATATATATATGTATACCTTATACAATCGTATATCATTGTTCATTAGTACTGAATAGCTATAAGATCCAAAGCTTGGGGGTTGGGGTTAACAAAGCCTGTCAGTTGAAAAGGCACAGAATTACATCTCAAGGATGCGCCCCGAAACTAGACTTCACTCAAGAAGACGTCGGTCTATGGGTTTAGCTTTAAACCCTAAACCTGGTCTAGCGTTTTTGTGTTTTAGGGTTTGGGAATTAGGGCCTGGGGATTGGGATTTAAGGTTTGGAGTCCTGACCTGACCTTGAGGATCATGTTGGGGGTTTAGGGTTTAGGGTTTAGGGTTTAAAGTTTAGGGTTTAGGGTTTAGGGTTGGGGAATAGAGGATCCTGCTACACATCCACCCAGAACCGCGTTGCTTCCAAAGACTGTGGCGGCAGGCAAGGTGATGTACTTCTTTTTGCTATTAACTTGCTTTGTTTGCGGGAGCTGTGTTCCAAAAAAACTCCTTTAGGTTCTAGGCATAACTTCCCGCTTCTCAAGGAGTTTCTCAGAGAAACAGCCCGCGCGCAATCCTGCGGGAAAACCTCCAATTTTGAGTCTCACTGGCCAGCTCAATGCTTGGTATGCGTACTGGAGTCCAAGTCTTGATAGAGTTTACGGTTTATGAAAATACATGGGATCTAGGATCTAGGAATTGCTTACAAGTGGGCTTATAGCCCTACTTCTAGCTGAGGGTAGCCCACGCATAAGTCCATTTATGTGAGATTATAGTTATAAGTCGGGTTATGGGCGCGGTTACGTATGTGTAGTTGCTAGGTCCCACGAACCTCCAAGTAGGGTTTAAGCTTGGGGTTCAGGGTGTAAGGCTTAGGTTTTAGGGAGCTGTTGGAAGTCTTTGAAAATGGGTCCCACTGATACAGTTGATACTACAAATGCTGCATGACCTTATTCTAATAACCATAACTCCTCAGGTGGAAGGTACCTACAGTAGGTTCATGCAAGATTTTTGGCTTCCAACCCTAAACTCTAAAGCCTAAACCCTCAAGACAATGGAGTGCCCTCAGGTATTTCTAGGCATTGATATTGTCTAAACTCCTCGTATCCCCCTGGAGAACCCCTATAATAGTCCCCGTATATATATATATATAACCCCTATTTAGCCTCCCTTTAAGGAATTTAGAGCCCTAAACCCCTAACCCTAAATCCTAAACCATATATAACCCCCTGTAAGGAGTTTAGACTACTGCTCCTATGGAGCCTATGCAGGGTTGCAGCCATCGGGTTGACGGTCGAGGAATGTGATTTTAGGTTTCTTCATCTAAGAGCCAAAGCATGAAAGAGTTTAGGGTTTAGATTAGGGTTTCGGGTATGGAGTGTAGGGTTTAGAGTTTAGGGTTTAGAGTTTAAAACATAGGTTTATATGACTATTAACCCCAATACATTGTAATTCGTGTCCCAGATTGTTTGAAAGCTCATCTATGGAAGCGCCTTCCAGCTTTGAAGCCTGAAGCCTAAGCCGGTACCCTGAATCTGCCCCGGAACCCTCCGAAACAAAAACAAAAAATGCTGTCTAGTGGAGGTCATACATACAACATGCTTTTAGGCCACGCTTCTGGCCGTTCTGCAAGGGTTTCAAAACCTTGAATGAAGCCAAGCTTGGGAGTCTTGCAAAACAAACACCACGAAGGTGAGTTTGGATGAGGTCATTGTAATGTGCCCAGTTAAACCCCTTATTCAAAAAACATACCCAAAGGGAGGATATAATCTACTCTATGTCGTATCCACAAACAGCATACTACCCTAAACCCTCAACCAGAAGACCTAAACACCTTGATTTCAAGACACACTCGGAAGCATACCAAATGGGCCGGCGTGTAAGCTTGATCAATTCCAGGGGATCGCAGGAAGACTGACCTGCATGAGCCTCTCTCGGACGAAGCCGGAAGCATCAACAGAGGCTTAAAAGTATATATATATATATCTATTTATCTATCTGCTTATACAAGTTTGTATGGGGCTTCTGTGGATATTTTCTATGTCTACATAGGGGTCATTGCCGGTTACGTGAGGGTTCTAAGGAGTTCATAGGGCTATATGGAGAGAGATTGTGTAGGGCGAAGCATGGTGCGAGGTCAGGTTGTGTAGAGACCTACATGATTACCCATGTTATGCAATTAAGGCATGACGCAGGGCTTATTTGGGAGTTTCCCCAAATTGGGGGTACCATTCTCGGGGTCCCCCTCATAAGGATTAAAGCGTTTTAGGGTCTATATTGGGGACTCCCTCTTTAGGGAAACTACCATTTAGTTGAAAGGTGAATGTGGGCAAACAAGAGCTTGTTCAACTCCAAGCCCAAACTCCGTAGTTGGAGGCAGTCACTCATCCTGACACCCCAACAAACAACCCTCAACACTACCCTCAACACTACTTATCGTTTGCGGTTTAGGGTCTCTAGGACATATCTCTAACAAAACAGCATGGCTCGAAGAAGGTGGTCTATCGAGGTCCCTGAAGGCTGACGGCCTTCCCTGTCCGAAGCAGGCTCCAGTAGCTCATAAGAGGATCCCTGGCATGGTGTCCGTCGATTTTCCAGCAGCGGCACCGATTTTGAGCATGTTGGCTTTGAGGGTTCTGGTAGGTTAGGGTAACCAAACCCATGCAACGAAGCGCTGTACAGAATGCTGAAGTATCTTAACCCCAAACCCTAAACCCCCCGGAACCCGTGGCTTTTTAAAGGTCTACTCCAGGGAGCATATAGGGTGTAATTAAGGTGGTGTCAGGTTGGGCTCGGGTTTTGGGGCTTAAAGCACATGGCTCCTGTGAAAGAAGCCCCCAGGCTCTAAACCAAGAGAGGGGTCGCTACCGTCGAGCGACAAAGGCCTCACCTCCCAACGCCTCCCGGGCCTCTCAGGGGCCTGGCCTGCCGGCCTGGCGGTTCTGTACAGGGCCTGGCCTGTGATGCCTTGTGTGAAGCTATCCCCGACCGCTCGAGATAATCGGCAGGTTTCTGGCGTGCATTTTCGCGCCCTGAAATCTACCCTCAACCGGACCAGATAATCAGCCATGTGGTGGTGCTGCCCGAGATAATCGATGCAAAAACTGTGGTTTCGGGCCCTTTGGGCTTCCCCTAACCGGAGCGCATGCCTGAGATAATTGGCGAAACCTTCCGTTTTGGGCCTGTGGTGATCGTTCTTGGCAAGAAATTCGGTTTCGGGCCTGCGCGGGGACTTGCATGCCGAAGGCTTCCCATTGCCGGAGCGGATGTCCAAGATAACCAACCACGTAATGATTTTCTTTCTTCAGAGAAAAAACGCCAAACCCGAATTAATGGAGTACAGTTTGGGTGGCCAGGGTGGGTTTACAAGCAACGCGAGCGGGAGGCCCGGGCGCTTCACGCCCGAGCGCGCGCCCTCGCCAGACACACCCTAAACCCTAAACCCAAAACCGCGAACCCCAAAGCCCTGAATAACAAAGGGCGGGTTTAAGGCGTAAAGTTTGGGGTTCAAGTATGGTTTGGGGGGTAAGTTTTGAGGTTCGAGGCTTAATTTGGGGTTTGGAGTTTATTCAGGGTTTGGGTTTAGCCTTATACTTCCCCCCTTCACGTAGGTTCCCCCTAATTCACTAGTTCTCGGCAAAGTAAGGGGAAACCCCAGGGGGGGCATTGTATTTGGGGCAGGACGGGAGCGCATGAAACTGACCGCTGCCCTTGCTGATGAACCCCCCAACCCTCCTGACAAGTAGTTCTTTGTGGCGGGAAAACCACCATGAAATGATGTTCAACTACCTTGACTGCAGGCCAAACAGCAGGTTACGCATGTATATATATATATATAGATAGATAGATAGATAGATCTCTCTCTCTCTCTCTATTTACATATACCGAGTATATATATATATATGTATATACATACCTGTACGTGTTCCTAGAGAGTTCTGAGACACAGATACTACGGAGTATACTTAGATGATGCTCAGAAACCCCAGAGCTACCCTCCATGACCAGAGGCGGCTGGCGCACCCTAAGCCCTACCTTAGACCCCAAAGACCTTCAGTTTTAGGATTTTATATAAAGAATTATACTATAGGGTCCTAAAACTGAAGGTCTTTTGGGTCTAAGGTAAAGCCTAAACCCCCAACCCTAAGCCCCAAACCCGAAGCCCTGAACCGTCTATGGTTCAGGATTAACGCTTGAAGATGCATTGCGATTTGGCTGATAGCTTCCTTACCTTAGCTTGGAATTCCAAGGTCTTGGGTGTAGAGTTACGGGTTTATAGGGTTTGGGGTTTAGGGTAAGGGTTCAGGTCTTGGGGTTTACGGTTGAGGGTTTGGGGTTAAGGGTTTAGGGTTAAACATCGTCACAAAAGCTCAAGAGACATCGAAATCTTGGAAAAAATCCTCTTGTTGTAGGTACTTCGCCTATGCTGGGCAGGACTTTGAGTTTAGAGTTCGGAGAACAGATCCCTGCAGTAGTGCCTAGACATTCCCTGATAAAGTGCACCTAACCCACTACCCCTTCCCTACTTAGAGCCACGGAGGTTAAGGTTTAGGGTTTAGTTAGGCCCCAAATCAATCCTTACAACCCTATACCTTGAACCCCCAAATTTAAAGCCTGAACCCGAAACTCAAGTAACTAGGTCCTTTTGTGTGGGTGAGAGAGAACCCTACCAAAGGCCAGCGTCATTTCATTCAGGCTTGGCGGGTTCCTTCAGGCCAGAATCAGCGGCTAGCATGACAAGGTTTCCAAGGAACACCTTGGAAGCCCTAAACCCCCCAACCTAAAAAAAGAGCTAGCTAATCCACTCTACAAGGGTTATACCAGGTTCCGTCCCCAAACCTTCATGCTTTAGGGCTTTGGTGTTTAGGATTGAGGGTTTAGGGTTTAGGGCTCATATTGGATTAGGGTTTAGGGTGGGCTCCTACAGTACCGGGCACGCGCCGCTGCTGGACGTGTATACGACACGTGAATTCCGCGCAGCTCCAGACTTAGCAAAGTTACGCTCGGCGGCCTCATCGCATCCCGCGGCTTCGTTTAGGGTTTAGGGCTTTAGGGTTTATAGAACACAATGTAGTATGGATGGAGGCTAGGTTAAAGGGTTTAGGGTGGGGTGGTTCGCTTTTGTGGCTGAACCAAGAAAGAGTATACCCTTCTCACAAAAACTTCACACAACACCAGAACAGGGTAGTTTCGCTGAATAGAGGGACCCCATATAGACCGAAACATACTATAGTCCTTATTATGGGTACCCCCCAGCAAGGTATCCCTAAGTTTGAGAAACCCCCAAATAGTCTTACCCTAAGGGGTTCCCTAAACGCTAAACCTAAATCCCCAAATCGCTAAATCCCTAAATCCCTAAACCCTAAATCCCTATACCCTAAACTCATCTGGGCACTTGAGCCATAGGTTGGTCCTACAGGCCCCTAGTATCGGCCCTCAATCCTAGGGCCCTAAGTAAGGTTTAGGGTTTAGGACCTATCCTACGAAAGCTCTCTGAGCCCAATTTAAGGCCCCATAGTTAGGCCAAGGAAATAGGTAAGGGCCAATCTTAGGTGCCAATGGTTGGGACTTTAGACCCTGAATTTTTGAACCCTAAACCCAATCGGCTCTCATGCGCAGCTTGCTGCTTGGGTGTCGATTCTCCCTGTTGTCCAGGGTGTTTGGTTTAGGGTTTTAGCGTTTAGGCTTCAAGGCTTAAAGTTTAGGGGTTGAAACTTCGGGTACCGGGTCGAAGGATTTAGGGTTGAGTGGTTCAGGATTCATCTGACACAGCCAATGTATGCTCAGACTTTGTACCTGATATCTGTGTATCTGTCAACATATACCTAGCATAAAGCCAATCTATCTACATCGTGTGTAGACACCCCTCAGGGCCCACATTAGAGCGCACACCGCCAAAACTCATTAGGTATGGGCTCCTGTCCGGCAGCCGCAAAAAATTCTAAAACAGACACTGCATAAGAAAGAAAAGAGTCTAGGATATTCTTTGGGCACTGCCCCAGCCAGCAACATTTTTTTAAGAGGGGTAAGTAACATGAAGGGCTTCATATGGTTAGATTGCCAAACATCATCCAGCTGTGTGAGGGCAGTGTCCAAAATGATATTCTTGTCAGGATACGAACCGGGCCGAAGTTTCAAGAAGTGCAAACAACGTGATCCCTAACCCCTACTGTACAAGCTTCGTGAGGTAGGGAGATTGATTCTCACGTACAATCGTTTCAGGCTTCCTTTTGTACTCGGGTTTAAACCCATGCGAAGGTAGACGTATGTCCCCCTGGCCTTTTTAGCGGGATTCTAGGGACCCTTAAGGGTACATATAGGGTATATAGAATAGGTATAGAAGGATCCCAGGGCTAGTGGCCCATACCAGGGATAGAGCCATACACCTTTTTTCCAATGATAGGACGTTACATTACCCTGTGCTCAAGGAATTAACAACGCAAGCGGCCCAATGCTGCCGACAACTGTCCCCGTTTAACTGAAAGTTGCTTGCTGCCTTTGAGAAGGTAATGTAGGGTTGAAGGTTCAGGGCCCCAAGACTTTCATCTTGGTTTGGGGGGGTTAGGGTTTAGGGCCCCAAGACTTCCATTTTGGTTTGGGTTTTTTAGTGTTCATTGCGCAAAAATTAGATGCGGATATAAGGGACAAGATTGGTAATCCTTCTGGCCTCTGCGTGAAGCCATCGCCCCTTTAATCCTACTCTGAAATCCCGAAATGTTGGAAGTTTCCGCGGAGACATCAGGAGGCACCAACGTCACGGAAAGGTCAGTGCATGAGCCTCCAGCTACCACCCCAAGCACAGAAAGATGTACCCTATAGCAGTCCCCTATAGAAACCCTTATACAACCCCTTTTTACGGCTGGGGGAAGGTTTGGGCTTTGGGGGCTAAGGTTTGGGATCCCATTATGAGGGTCTGAGAGCCTTGGGGTAAACCCTTAACTCTATATAGGCCCTTTATACTTTGGCCAGTCTGCAACTTCAACATAGGGGCCTGGCCATGTATGGAAGTACGGGGTTTAAGTTGGGGATACTAAACAATTCTGCTTGAGCTAGGTTTTTGCAGCGTCTTCATATTTCTCCATAGGGTATGCAAGAACCTAGTACCGGAATTTCTTCAGGTGCTTGTATTGCTCAGTTTTCTTGTTTTGCCCCTAGCATGGGCCCATAATCCGGGGATCCTTGTACCTATTATACAGCCTATGCATACCCTGAAGGGCCCTTAGAATCCCTAAACCCTACCCCCAACCCTGAACCCTATTATACACCCCCTTTCCAAAGGGCCCTTAGATTTCCAGAAAAGGCCAACATCACTATAGCTTTGGGGTTCTGGGGTTGGGCCTTACCGAGGAATTGGAGTTTAGGGTTTAGGGTCTGGGTTTAAGGAATATTTCGGAAATCATGTTAAGGGTCCGTGAAGCTTTTTCCTGACTAAGGTATATAGAGGGGACAAGCATGTGGCCTGTAAGAATCGCAAATTGTACCTATACCCCTTGCAGACTACCGTTGAAAGTTTTAAGACTACTAGTACCAGTACTACTACTAGTACTAGTTCTAGTAGAAGTAGAAGCAGTCGTAGTAGTAGAAGAAGTAGAAGAGGAAGTAGTAGTAGTAGTAGTAGTAGCAGCAGCAGTAGTAGCAGTAGTAGTAGTCATAATAGTAATAGTAGTAGTAGTAGTAGTAGTAGCAGTAGTAGTAGTAGTAGTGGTAGTGGTAGTGGTGGTAGTGGTAGTCGCAGTCGTAGTAGTATCGGTAGTAGCTATGGTGATAGTGACAGCAATGGTAGCGGTAAGAGTCAGAGGAAGATTCATATAACAGTAACGGCAACAGTAAGAGTAATAGCCACAGTCGTTATCAATGTATTTACAACATAAACTAATAGTAACATAGAGTCGCGTAAGTATGTGAGACCTGTAATAGTTAAGCTTGGAAAGACTACTCCGAACCCTAAACCCTATAGCACGAAACCCTAAAACCCTAAATGCTAAACCCTAAAACCCGAAATCTCGAAGACAGGCCTGGGATTCATCGTCTGACCCTTCCGACCGCTGGAGCTCGCAGTTTGTCGAGTTCGTCGAGTTCTGCGAGGTGTGTGTGTGTGTGTGAAATCTATGGATATGTCTACCGTCACCCTCCTTTTAAGGACTCCCCACCCCAACATGATCCAGTTCAAGGGCCGCATCGCAAATAGCATATGCCAATGTAACTAAGCCCTACCTGATCTCCAAAAGTATGTAGAATAATAGCCTGTTGGGCTGTTTTAGGGGTGTTGGGCTATTCTTCTGCCTACTTTTGGGGTTCAGGTAAACTTATGCGCGGATTGGGGTGTTCGCAGCGCAAGGCTTGGTACATGTCGGCTGCTTGTCTATATGGGGATACCCAAAGTTACAGATTCGCGGAAGCTATTCCAGCCTCAGGGCGTTTGGAACTCTGCCTTCGCAACCCCCCCCCCCCTCCGCTGTGCCCCCCGTCCCCCCTCCTCCCCCCTCCTCCCCCCCTCCCTTTATCCGCGACCCTAAACCCCACGTGTCAACTACATGCCATGACCTACTCGTGTGTTCCGCGCCCCGCCAGGCGAGGCAGATGCGCGATAGCGTTCATAATTGCAGTAGTGCTTCTCACCCGGGATTTAGAAGCCTATTTGGCCTTGTGTATATAAATATTACTAGCTCCGTAATTTTTGGGGTGTTACCTTTTTGGGGGGGGCTACTACTGTAACCCCTTGCTAGGAGACCCTGGCAATATGCCGGGATCATACCTCGACTACTTGAACAAATTCGCACTTAAAATCTTTCAGGGTTTAGGGTTTAGGGTTTGGGGTCAAGGGTCTTCGGGGATTTCGTCGGGGATTTGGGGAAGTCCTCAAGATGGTGGTGCAGACATCCCCATGACAAAGTCGACCGCTACAGGGCCAGGGTCCGTCGGTGTAATAATGGAGCTTCGCAGCTTTAGCGAGTCCGTGCACGCCCAGGCCGACAGGTAATGTGACCGAGCAGTGCAACTCTTGCTTCTCTTGGCGAGAATTCCGCAAATGTACAACCCGAAAATCATGGCACGCAAGACAGCAATTGGTGATGGCAAGCACTCAAGT
The DNA here is from genome assembly GCA_905231905.1 of Symbiodinium pilosum. Lineage (NCBI taxonomy): Eukaryota > Dinophyceae > Suessiales > Symbiodiniaceae > Symbiodinium > Symbiodinium pilosum. The sequence goes on from CAJNIZ010006210.1 coordinate 15,032, forward strand.
TTAGAATAGGTTCTGCGGTTTCGGAGTTTCCAAAAAAAGGAGTACCATGTGTAGGTCCCAACACAAGGTATTACAGTTTTTGTTGGGCTTATATTCACGAATATTCACGACCCCAACTTTGAGGGAACTAGCATTCAGGGTATACCCCTACATTTCATCAGGTTCTAGTAGGGCATTCTTGATGTAGTTATGAAGCTCTGCAGTGTAGCACATCATGCGTCTCAGGTTCAAGCGCACCTTAAACACATTGCGATTGTTGCGGATAATTCCCAGTCCTAAGCCATACTATAGCTAGAGGAACCAAAGCCGGCACGGAACAACAAGGCTATGCCTCTGAGTTCTGCTACTCTTACCTTTAAGATCTAGTGTATTTTACCTCCCCCACCGTGGATAATGGTAACTAGATGCCCGCAAGAGATCCTGATAACTAGATGCAAAACCCTAACTAGAAGGAGCCCAACAGGTTCTTTCTGTGTTACTTTTACTCTGTGAAGTGTTTTGGGTTTAGCTTTTTAATTTTTGGAGGGGCTAAACCCTAAACACTACAACCCTAAACCTTATCAACCCTAAACCCTAAACACACGAGGCCGCCTATCCTGAACTGCAAAACCGAACTGTGCGCCTACATCGGGCGTACAAAGCAAGACTAGGCTCGAGCAACGTCATCATTGAAGGTTTAGGGTATATATATATGGTTTAGGGTTCAGGGTTTAGTGTTTAGGGATACATGAACCCCAAAAGTATGTAACACAATTGCCTTCTGGGCGAATTTAAGGGGTTTTGGGCTACCATTCTACCTACTTTTGGGGTTCAGGTAGTGTTTAGGGATATGGCTGAGGGTTTAGGAGCCAAATAAACGGTAAGGTGCTTCCACAATCTCTATGTCCTGAAAGAAAATTTGAATACATGTTTCCCGATGATCCCTGAACCCTAAACCCTAGACCCCAGTATCCTTAGGCTCGCAAGCATACACATGGATTATCACGTGATGTTGGCCTGTTCACCATGCTCCCATTCGGGTTTAGCGTTTAGAGCTGTGGGTTTAGGAGCATATTCCAGAAGGTTTGAATCGAAACCATGCGCGGGACCGGTTCTGTACTACCTCTGGGAACTCCCCATACCAAGCTTCATGCTTGAGGTGTCATCTTTTGGAGAAAAGGGACCAGCTCCTACCTAGGGTAGGTGCCTGCAGCTACCAAGAATAAGGTTTGGGGTGTAATTTCACACTACGAATTTTGAGAAAAACACCTGAACCCTACACCCGAAACCCCTAAACCCTAAATCCCTAAATCCTAAACACCTAAAACCCTAACCCCAAACCCCCAAACCCTAAACCCTTATATCCGAACCTTGACATCTCTTCTAAGCTTCGACATCAAGTCAAGAAAAGTAGCTCCGTCAAGTCTACACTTGTTTGTTTTTTTCGCCCCAAAAAAACTCCCTACATGAAACCTGGACTAAAGTTCTGGTATATTCCTTAAATGTCCCCCCCCTGCAATCCTACATATTCCCCGAGAGGTCCCCCCCAACCTAACCTTAGTCCGTGTCTAATATGATGCAAAATAGGGGCCCAAGGATTCCCTACCAGTGTAACACCCAAATAAACCCAGGTTCAGGGTTTAGGGTCTATAGGGTTTAAGGGGTCCCCAGGCCGTAGACACTAGGGCCCATCTCGAGAATCTCTCTTTGCTGTTGCTAGACCACGTGGACCATGCATCTTGCGGCCATGTGCATACTCAGAGGAACCTTCATCGCCCCTCAAAGTAGTAGGTCCGTGCATCTCCAAAGATGCACGTATGCCTATAGGAAATTGCAAGACGAGCCACCGGGGCTTGATTATGGTTTAGGATGCAGTTGAAGGTCAATGGTGCGCGATTTAGCGCATGGGCTCATTCGCATGAATTTTCGGCATTTACAGGTTTTTGTGTTGATGGCTGGTCTGGTGGCGAAGGTTGTGCTGCAAGCCTACGCAGAGGGATTGCAAAAAGACCATTGATACTCTTGCCGCAACACCTAAACCCTAAAATCCTGCGTCCCGGCTTATAATCTGTGGTTAAGTGCGGGAGTCCCTGTGGGGTTTTAGGGTTGTTGTAAAGGGTCCTTTAAAAAGATGGACCACTAGGAAACCACATGCTAAGGGGAGATCCTAACCCAAATCTGAACCTTACCTTGGATTTTTTTAGGGTTTAGGGCTTAGGGTTTAGGGTTTGGGGCTCGGGACTTCCACAATTTAGGGGTACTGAGCTTTGTGGCTGAAAAACTTCCGGAGGCACCGCGCTGCAACTCCCCAAGACAAGGGGCTACCCGCAGACGTTCCCACTAGGAGAGCTTCACATTGAATTGGGGGCTAGGGTCACGGGTGAAATGGAGAACTTAAAAACAAACTGGAAAATGAGGTGAAAGATTGGTTTATAGAGAGGTCTATATGAGGATTGCGATGTCAGAGCGTACTTACATGAGATGTGGTCTTTTGGGTATATTTTGTACATTTTACTATGGTTCCACCAGGATTATAAAACACTATCATTGGCAGTTTTGTTCGATTTTGCTTCGGCAATACTTTGGGTACTGCCCCCCCCCCAGTAACAGTCTATATTAGGGGTCCTATTAAGGGCTATATATAACCATGCTATATGATCATCCAACTGTTACTGAGGGGGGGCAGTACCCAAGCAATACTCGTTTCCCCAGGAACCCTGTACTAACAAGGGTACCCTCTTTGCGAGGGTCCAGGTGTTATACGGAGACCCCGAAAAAGGCTACTGCTGGAGTACGTTGCAATAGACAACGAATACCCTAAACCCCTAAACCCCTAAACCCCTAAACCCTAAACCCCTAAACCCCAAACCCTAAACCCCTAAACCCCAAAGCCTAAACCCCCAACCCCTGAACCCTAAACCCCTACACCCAAAACCCTAAACCCTAAGTGCATTATGCCCTATAAATGCCTCTAAAGCCCTTGAAGGTCCATTAAGGGCCTATAGTTCGGACCAAACCTGAACCCT
>CAJNIZ010006212.1:5318-18034 GCA_905231905.1 Symbiodinium pilosum
TTCAACCACCAAAAAAAGCATTACTCAACTGCCCAGGAGCCAGGAATTAGGCACTTCTTGCCTTTGAGCTTTGAAGGGTTCAGGTGCTAGGGTTTAGGGGTTTAGGGGTTTGGGTTTAGGGTTTAGGGGTTTCGGGTTCATTTTGTCTGCGTGACCCTACAGACTGCGGATGACTGCCATTTTTGTCCCCAGGAACATATGGTAGTTCCCCAAAAATTGGGGGAGCCCTAACGTAGACCCAAAATGCGATAGTCCTTCTGATTGGGAATCCCCAAAAAGGTATCCCTATTCTGTCTCCACGAACATATCGACCTAGAGCCTACAGAGTCCGGATTCCCTTGAAGGACCTCACCCTTCTTGGAGGTTAAGAGTTCAGGGTCTAGGGCTTATATCTGGTACTCAGAAGTTGGGTATAAGTTTAATCAAAGTTGGGTTATACAACCCCATTCTGATTACCCTGAGCCTTATAATTACATACCTCTAATTACATAATATCTCGTTACATCCCCATGCGCTCCCTATATAACCCCCATATAAGCCCCCATCAACTTTAAATCCTAACCCTTAAAGGGGGTTATATCGGGAGTATATAGGAGAGCATTATAGGGCTTATAAACGCGGATATTAGGAGTGTAGACCATAGCTTACATGAAAAAAACTCCCAGTTGGAGGTGCTCAGCGCGCAGCATCGCCTACTTCAGCGAAGCCGCCGCAGCGAGGTGACATTGCGCTGGTCGAGGTAGGATGGATCCGAGGGGTTTATGGTTTAGGATTTAAGGATCAGGGTTTAGGATTTACGGTTGAGGCTATAGGATTTGGGGTTTTAGGGTTTTGGTTTGGGGTTGACTCAGGATTTGGGGTTCCGGCTTTAGGCTCTGCTGTAGGTATGACATTCTAGAGCGCTCGCAGGAAAATAATGCGTTCCAAAGGGCCCATGTAGCTATATAGTACATGCTTCGGCCAAAAAGTAGCTATGTATGGAAACCCCTCTGAGCACTAGAGATGTAATTACTATACAGCTACATGGACCCGTTTTTCACATCTGTTACTAGTGGATTTCAGACTTCCCCAAGAGGTCTAAGCATGGCGGTGTCTCAAATCCCGAGCACCCTTTGTGAATGCTCGGGATACGGGGGCTTAAGGGCTTAGGGTTTAGGAGGCATAGTCAGGTTTAGAATATTCGGATATGAAATGGGCCCATTCTCATGGAAACCCCGCCGTCTACAAATATGGGCATGCATAGTTTGTACTTGGGCTGTAGAGGTCCGAGCATGGAAATACACACTCTGCAGTGTTTCCCAAGAAGGATTCACACCTGGAAACCCTAAATCCTAAATCCCAAAGACCCCAAACCCGAAACCGCGTGGAGAAAAGGAGCTCGGGATACTCAGAGCAAGAGCACGAACACTGCAAATTAGATAGTCTCCGTAGTCGTCATCATCGTCATCCGTGTTTGAGTAAGATGAGTGCTTGTGCTGCTATTCTTAGTGGTCCGCGCCTGAGCTGCGATGATCAAGAAGTATTACCACTAGAAGTTATTATTAGTTATTGGCTATTTGTATGCCTAGCAGCAGCACCAGCAGCACCAGCAGCACCAGCAGCAGCACCAGCACCACCAGCAGCACCAGCAGTACCAACAGCACCAGCACCAGCACCACCAGCAGCACCACCACCAGCAGCAGCAGCACCAGCAGTACCACCAGCACCAGCACCAGCACCAGCACCCCCACCACCAGCTGCTGCCCAGACGGGTCGTGGTAAGATGCAGGGTTTAGGGTTTGGGGTGTAGGTTTGTCTGAATTGCTTCAAGAAGCACACCGTTTGGTCGATTCTGCAGATGCCTACTACGAATTCTGTTACTCCTCGTACGATTTTGTTTTTTGTTGATTCGGTGTAGTGCTTATGCCGCTTAATTGTGATTAGATGGGACAGATGGCTCGGTATTGAAATCTTCTGAGTCGACGCTTTTAGCTGTACCATGCATGCCTTTCAGAAGTCCCATCTAAGTGCATATAGTCACTCTTAAGCAGATAGAACATGGCTTTGGCTTTGGTATATGATAATGAGATCCCCATAGATCCCACATTCTACCTACTTGAGGGGCCTTAAGCCCCTTAACCCTAGATAGTAGTTTCCATTTTCTTTTCCATTATTCCAATCTAGCCCCTATATACTCCATCTACTAAACTGGATCAAGGTTACGGATCCTTCATATTTTTGGGGGTATGGGATTCCTTATATTCATGTAAAAAGGATTCTTTTTTTCCTAGGGTAATGTGGGCCAAGTAAGCCCTATATGTTCTATCTACTTAAGGGGGGACTCTACCATAAAGCCTAAACCCTATATTCTATCTACCTAAAGGGGACTATAAAACCTGGGTTCTATCAACTAAGGGGGAACTATAGGTCTGTATGATACATGCTAGCTCTAGGATGATGAGCTTCTTTGGTCCCCGGCATCCCAGATCCCCTAAAGTCCCTAAAGGATCCAAAAATGGAATCCCCCACTATGAACCCATTACTACATTGGGGAAACTAGGGGATTATTAGGGGTTCTATTTTTTGGATCCTTTAGGGGGTCTGGGATAGTACGGCCCCTAAGATGAAGGGTAACCATCAAGGACGGTAGATTTTAGGAGGACGCACCCCCCCCCCCCCACCCTGTCATGGTTGTATTATAGGAATATAAAAGGATCCTAATATATTCCTTATTGTTCCTTATAGTCACCATTACAGGGTGGGAGGTCCACCTAAGGTAGATTTGACAACCTTCCAAACAAGCAGACTGCCACAGGTTTCCGGGCTGCATGGCTGTGAAAACTGCGCGGAAGGTGGCCAAAGACGTTTGGCATCTTTGCCTAATATAGGGCCCCAATAATTAGCAGTATTATGGTTCCATTTCCTTATATGATTATGGTGTATGGTACCGTAAATGCAAAATGATGTTGGTAACTATTGAGGGCCCTGTAGTATTTTCGTGTAAGCCTGAAGACAGCCTCCAAAGGAGACGCCCTTACAACATGAGGCCACATTCAAGTATAGTCCCCCTTAAGTAGATAGAATGTGGGGTATATGGGATCTTATTACAATATACCCAAAGCCATATTCTATCTACTTAAGGCGGACTATGTGTCCTCAAGATTTCAAACATGATGTTAAATCGTGGGGGGGTTTATGAGTCGTCTTTCAGTGTGCTTTCATTACAGGGGTGTGTGGCTTGCGCGCAGGTTTTTGCAGTGGCTGTATGAACCTGCTGCGCTCCAGCGCCTTAATTGATTTGCTAGAAAATAGGCTGCCAAAACCAGCATGAAGAAGTCAGCAAAAGGTCACAAAACCACAAAATGTCACAGGGCTCCTGAACATGCAGGACGGGTCTTTTGACAGTTCTTAGCTTCCTGGTACGGATGCTGTAGGACCAATCTCTTGGGCTTCCATGGAATTATCAAGCATGGCGAGAGAGTTTGCATTGCATGATAGAGGGATTACGTGAGCTATTACATCATCCTGTCGTTTCCATGTTCTTTTCCAGTCTTACAGCAACCCGTCATATCAGGGCCACCTACATACTATTAATCCCAAACGGACAGGGTTGGCTTCACGGCCGATCAGGCAGCGACTGATGCGGCATGCCTGAAGAAGTCCCAAGTAAAGGGGTCAACTGCTAACATAGCGGTGAGGATATCATCCTTCCTAAGCAGACAGAAAAATTGGAGAAGCTATATCATGTTCTTTGTGTAGCGCAGCATCCATCTACTTCAAAAGAGGCTGCAAGGAAACTCATTCTATCGGCGTGCGTGCTCAGGCAGCAAGTGGAGATTTTGACGAGATGCCAGCGTCACCCGAGCCTCGCCTCCGAATCAAGACAAATGGGGCCGAAGATTTAGCGGGCTCGAAAAGAAAATGGAAACTATCATGTAGGGTTTAGGGCTTAGAGCAGGGAATAAAAAGAAATGCAAACGAGTATGGCACCTGCTATGATGATGCAGAATCAATTGGAAAATCAAACGGAAGCAAGGGTCATATGGGGGATCGTATTAGTATATGGATATCTAGGGGAATGGAAGTGAAAACGGAACTGTACTGATAGTGGTTATAAAGGGGCTACTATAAGGATCCATGTCTCCACTCGTGGTATTCCCATAGTGTGGAAGTACCGCCAGGAAAGAGGGCTCATTATAGGCAATAAGGAATCGAAAAGAACATTGAAAATACTGTTGGATTTGAGGCCCAGGAAATAGAAACTGCAATAGTTTGGGGCTATACCCTCCCCTGAACTAACAACATTGGCCGGTCACTAATCTTTCTGGGGTGGCGATTGGGCTTTTATGTCGCTAGCTGTCCCCAGAATTGTCCTGTCCATATCCCCCTAAACCCTAAACCCTTAAAGGTCAAGGCGACTTCCTGTAGCAAGTAGATTATGAATGTGGGTATAAGTGGGCTAGCCGGCCCTGATTGGGGGATTCAAAGCCCCATTTATTACCTACTTCAATGGTCCGCGGGGCCTGCGAGCAACTGCCCATGAATTTTCCAGTAGTCGCAAACACCTGGCTCGATCTTATGCAGGGGTCTATCATAGAGATTCCAGTATCTTGCGGCCCATACCACCCAGACCTGCCAAAATACACTTATGGCCTTTCAGCCCAATTACTTGGCACAAGGGCTGTTATTGCTGGTACTTGGGAGGTCTTCATAGAGGCCAGGACGATTTGAACCTTAAGCCCTTAGCCCCTTGAACGTGGCTCTGGGGAATGTCAGGTTGTAAGTTGTGAATTTGCCAGGATTAAAGAGGAGATCGTACCACTTCTGGTGGTTAAGTGGGTGGGTTTAGGGTTTAGTTTTTAGGGTACTTTTCAAAATTATGTACACAACAGAAATGATCATCAAGCACAGCAAGGTGATGTTATGCATGGTGACATGACCAGCTCAACCTTAAACCCTAAATCCATAATACTTATGAGAGCTGAGGCCATGTTGAAAAGAGAGTCCCTAGACGAAAGAGGATAGCATTTTAGGGGACTAGCTTGGAGTCCCTTGCTTACGGTACCTCCCCCGTGCATACATAATCGCCATACGCCACTGCACAGGCCCAATTCCCAGTTCACGTCCAGTTTTTGTTCCTATTCATATGGGTGGTTGTCAAAATTATGATCCCTTTTTGGGTACCCTAAATTTTGGGTGCCGTATTATAATAGGGACCCAAAAAGGGACCATAATTTTGACAACCGCCCATATAATAGCCCTTATGTGGACCTTTTATAACCCCCTAAATAACACCCGTATATTCATGAACCCCGTAAAACCTAAACCCCATTAATATGACTCCTTTATGGACACCCCATATCAAAGATTTGACTGGAACTGCCGGGGCAAGGCGGATCTCCGTTTTCAGCAGGTTCCAGGAATTATGCTTGGGGTTTAGGGTTCAGGGCCTAGGGTTTAAGGGGTACCGTAGGGACTGTCGGGTTTAGGGTTCAGGGCTTAAGGCCCTACCAGTTGAGGGTTTGGGATGCAGAGGGTTTAGGTTAGGGGCCTAGATAATTACGTAGAAATACAGAAGGTTTGGAGAAGGCAAATGGAAAAGAAAGTGGAAGACGAGATGGACGAAAGGTTATCTAGGGGCTTATAGCGATGATTACCTTGGTTTTCAATTATGTTATAGAGTACGTACACTAAACCCTAAACCCTAATCCCTCAAACAAACCTCAGCATAATATTGGTCATCATTCAGGCGTCTATATTATACTTCGTAGCTGAGTATGTCGTCCTATCAACCCTATAACACCCTAAACCCCTAAACCCTAAACATAATTATTGGCCTGCTTCGGCCAGGGCATCTCAACAGCTAGGTGTATGGTTTAGGGCCAGGACAATTTAGGGTTGAGGGGTTTAGGGTTTAGGATTTAGGGTTCAAGGTTCGGTGTCTAGGGTTCAGGGTTCGGGGCGTTGTTGAAGTTATGGTGGAATTTGCAGAACATCCCAGCTGACTTGGTGGTTCGAGGGAGACGATAAGTAGTGTACCAGTCCCAGGTATAAGCCCGTGAACCTCTAAACCCTAAACCCTAAACCCCAAAGCCTACTAAACCCTACTAAACCCTAAACTAGCCTACAGGAATATTCCGTCGTTCATCGGCGTCTTTTGCTCAACGCAGCCGGGTGGCCGCGCCAATGCTGAGGCCGAGGCCGGGAAAAGCCTGGGTGGGGTTTAGGGGTGCCTCTACTGACTGGGTTGCGTTTACTGGATCAATGTTAGGGATCCTTTGTATTTTTTGGGGTATGGGATTCCTTATATTTATGTAAAAAGGATCCTTTTTTTCTCCGCCCTAGGGTAATGTGGGCTAAGTTTAGGGGTCTAGAGGTTCAGGGTTTGGGGGAACCTCAGTTTAGTTACTATCATGAAGAAACCCCATTGTTTAGGATATACCCATGCCATGGTGACTCAATTTAAGTTCCTTCACACACACCCAGCTAATGGAGAATCAAATGGACAAGAAAATTGAAGACAAAATGGCAACTGCTTGGGAGGTAGGTACGATTTCTAGGCAGCATGTAAGCCGCAATTCGTTCTTCGCTACAAGTCAGTATATAATCAGTGATTCGGTATCTTTTTGAGGGATTATATAAGGATGAAAATATCAGGATTTAGCAGGGTGAGAGGATTACCCTGCTCTCCCTGTCTCGAACCTCCAAACTCCTGTCACCCCCTGTTTCTGATTTCCCTGTCAGGACGCTGATGCGCCCTTGTGGTTGTTCGCCATGCAATATGCTCCAGGCGCTGCAAGGTGTTGTTGGCCTTTTTCCTCTGTCTACCAACCTGGTGGCACTGCACAGGGGCTGATATGCCTCTGTTCACGCAGGCGACCTCCATTTCTCTGGTGGCAGGTGAAGCAACTAGAAACAAGCGACAGTCTCAACCCAGGCAAAGTTATACTGTGGAGCGGACTGGAGGAAAACAGGGCAGAGTCCTTAAGCAAAGCTAGACTCTCCTGACGTGGTTATGTGGTCATTTTTTAGTCTTTAGCATCTTCAGCTCCTCTAAGACTTGGGGGTTTCGCAAAATGAGGGGTACCTTTGCCTGTCCCCCTAATAAGGATTCCTATTTCGGGAAACTGCAATTTCAATGTGAGGCTTGCATCATGGGGCTCATCAGGGCTTGTTTGAAAGCTGGCCACATGAAAACAACACATGATGTGGGCGACTGGCGATTCCTAGTATTTTTGTCAAAGGCTCCATGTAGCTATATGGTATTACATACTTGGGCCCCAAAGTACTTATATGGCAACCCCCCTTGAGGCCTAAGTAAATACTAAATAGCTACATGGAGCCTTTGGGTTTACCTCGTTTGAGGACTCATGCCAGAGCGGTGAGGTTGCCAGGTGCGCAAGTCTCCTCTATCATCCTGAAATGGAAACGGGGGTAATCTAGGGATTTAAGTGGGTACATAGGGATAGTGGAAAGGAAAATGGAAACTACCTTTTTGCATGACATGCCTCGCTGGTACCTTGTCCTACATGCAATGTGGAGACAACATGTGAAGTCTGGATCTCCCGATACTGGAAGAAGAACAACTGTAGGTTGGCTATTGGCTATTGAAGCTAGGAAACCAGAAGAAACGGAAGTAAAATTCATGCAACAACAATAGTGCTGATGAGGATGATGATGACGATGGTAGTGATGACAGCCATGACGGGGCTGCATATGATACGGTCATGCTGCTGCTGAACCTAGTTTTGATGATGTTAATGATGCTGATGGCAACGAGGACAAAACAGTAATCAGGCAAAGATCAACAATTCAGCCCTCCCTTTGGCAGGGTGTTTGCATGTTTTGCATGAACTTTCTCAGATGTTAGCCCATGGTGGGTCGAAACCTCATCTCAGCCGAAACTGAACATGTCCGACCTGGGTCCATAGGTTCCAGCACAGATCGCTACGCATGCATGCAATCATAACAAGTAGCAACAGTTGCAGGCGGGGACCTACTCCAGCAACTGCAGATGAAGTACATGCTTGATGAGCTCACGGCAACTTCGCGCAGTTTTTGATTCCATCTACGCGTTGGGAAGTCTGGCATTATTTTACACTAAGGTCACGCATGATGCTTAGTATCAACGGTATGGCCACTTGCGGGCTTCCACCTCCTAACTTTTTGCAAGGAGCATTGGGCTCAGGTTTTTAAGAACCTCTGGAGGTAGGTTTAGTTTAAGACGATGAGGTATGGCTCTGGTCTTCGCAATAGTTGTTCGGTGTCTCAAACGCAGTATGTGTGTGGGTATCCTAGCAGATCAGCATGGTCCAGGGGATCAAGTGACGAGTGTAGACATGGGAACAACACAATTTGAAGGTTTCTCAAAATCAATCCTGCATAATCGCACGGGTGCGAACTACCCAAAGACACGACAAGTGCTCGTTGCAAGCGTTGGCGTTTCTCAAGGGAGAAGCCAGGCATCGATTCCTCCTTTGGATGCTGAAAATTTGCTTTAGCGGTCTAAAAAAAGCCGCAATCGCCATAAGCTCTTGCCAAAGATCCCCTTAGTGAGTGCTTTCCATGGGAATTGCCAAGGTCCCAACACAGCACAAAAGCCCTTGGCCTTCAGAATGCCTTGTAAGGATTGCAAAAACTACGCGAAGAGTTTCAGAGCGGTTTAGGGTTTAGAGCCTCTGACCACATGACGCAGGCTTTATACTAGTCAACCCACCCTTGTAGAACACAAAGCCGCAAAAGCTAATAGTGAAGCTCATGGATCCAGGGTGGGAGTCCATGAAAGCATTCCTGGATCAATGTTAGGGATCCTTTATACTTTTGGGGGTATGGGATTCCTTATATTTATGTAAAAAGGATCATTTTTTCTTCCTAGGGTAATGTGGGCTAAGATTCCTTGAAGAATCCTTACCATCTAAGGTCTCTAACATGGACCCCTATTTGGGTTTGTACGGGTACATGAGGGCCCTAAAATTACAAGCCCATGTTAGGGGTCCGTAGTCCCAACAAAGCTCTAGACTCTAAACCCGAAATCCTAAACCCCTAAACCCTAAACCCTAAGTCCAAATCCAACTGTAGATGAGGGAATCCCCCAGAATAATTTTATTGGCTCAAGATATTGGTGTTTCTCCTTGGTTCAGGGTTTAGGGACTTGGGGCCTCTTGGGGCGCCATTTGGAGAACCTTCCCACAACATGCGGATGTTTCAAGACTATGCCCTTGCAATCCTTTAACCGGGACTCGCAGAAAGGCTCGCAGTCCTTACATGTCCTTCTCATCTCCAGAGGTACACCTATGTTGAGATACCCCCCATAAATATCCCTTTGGGCCCCGTGGTGTTCCTAAACCCTAAAACCCTAAAACCCTAAAGCTCTAAGCAGTTCCCAGGTGACAAAAGCCATGCTGGGGGTGTCTTCTGCCTTGGCGCCTGGTCTCCCAAATAGATTTCTGGATTACCCAGTAGACCGCTTTCCCCTTCTCGTCGTGCATCCTAAATTCCGTGGAAGCTTGTTTAAACCAGAAGAGAACTTTCTTTTATCGAGGTTTAGGGTGAAGAGCAGAGATTCATAGAGGGCGGCTGAATCAGTTTAAAAAGGCGTCGAGGCGGGGAATTGTGCAAACTTTCCCAGGTGAGGGAAGGCTGTTGTCATTAATAAGGTTCCTGAAGGAGCATGTGGTAGTTTCCCAAAAGTAGGGTACCCCAAGATAGACCCCAATATACTATAATAGGGATTCCCCAAAAAGGTACCCCTGATTTTGAGAAACCCCCATGTTTGGAGTCGGGGAACCTTTCGAATTTGTCTCAAGTACGGTGGACACAGCGTTAGCTGAAGCAACGTGAAACCCTAAACCCTGACCCTAAACCCTAAGGGCAGTCCTGTGGGCCCTCGTAGTAAGGCCCCTGGCATTTCAGGAGAACAAGGGTGTAGCTTCCTTTCAGCAAATACCCGCGTGACCCACGTGCTTTCAGAAAAAGCCTTGATGCAATGTCACACGGGTAGTTCCCAAATTAGGGTCCTATTTCAGTACCCCTATTAGGTGCCGTAATATATTCTATAGCCAAAAAGGGCCGCGAATTTGGAGAACAACCCACATGCCAAAACCGCAAGGTCTGGGTTTTCTTTCACAGCGCCCGACTCATGAGAACTCCATCCCTGAGCCCAAAATCCTTGAGACCCCAAACCCTAAACCCTCAACCCTAAACCCTATTCCCTAAACTCCAAACCCTAAACCCAAAACCCAAGCCCAAGAGAGCCTTAGGCCTTCCTCCACAAGCTGCGGATCATCCATCGGGACGTAAAGCGCAGAGCTCAGACAGCTTTATTGTTAGCTATAGGTTTGAGCTTTGGGGTGTAGGGTTTAGGGCTTAGGGTGTTTTGGCAGAGTGAGGGGTTTTCAGTTACTCCAGGAGAAGAAGATGGAACATGAAATGGAATTTGGGGTTATGTAATTATGCAGGGTCTGCAGCAGGTAAGAACGGGGTTACTTACCCCAAGCCTTGAAACAGGACCCCATCTTTGCCATTTGACAGCTCCCCGGCCCCCATTTTACATATCAGCCATAGTCTAAACTCCTTAAAAGGGGATTAAATAGGGACTACTATAGGGCTTATTAAGGGGGATACTAGGAGTTTAGACTATGGCTCATATCAGCCCCTTGTTATTGTAGGGATCATGGCTTGACTTACTGGTGCTTCAACTGGAGTGGGTGGAACGAATATTAGGCAATGTCAGCTAGGGTTATAGTCCCCCTTAAGTAGATAGAATATGGCTTTGGGTATTTTTTCAGATCCCCATATACCCTATATTCTATCTACTTAAGGGGGACTATATGGGTATTGGTCTAAGTTCCCTATAATACGGGGTCTTATATTTGGGTTCCCATTATAATACGGGGCCCTATATACATTTCCCCCATTTTGGGAACAGTAATTTAGGGAAACTACCATATGTAGGGAGTATTATGCCCGCTCCCGCTCCCCCTTCGGCACCAGCAAGTTGAGGTCAAATGATGGCTGTAGTGCAACGGAAGCCTCGAGTTAGTTACACTACAGAGGGTGTTCTAGTTTACCTAGACAGCCCAACAAAAAGCATAGTAAGTGTCTTTTAACTCAAAGGGTGGGCATCATGGGTCTGTATGTATGAGTATCTAGGATATGCAGCCTGAGAAACTTCAAAAACATTGTTGCAGCAAGGAAACCTAAGGCCCAGAAACCCTAAACCCTAAAACCCTAAACCCTAAGAACCCTAAAAACCCTAAACCCTAAAAACCCTAAACCCTAAACCCTGGAGGACGGCTCATGTCCTGCTCACCCATGACGGCCTGGGCTTACTTTCGGACTTCGGATCCGCTGCTGCTCGACCTGAAAAAGTACCGATCCCTTCATACAAACATTACTGGGTTGCTGTGAAGGAACTTAAATTAAGTTACCATAATGGGTATATATGGTAAGTAATAGGGTTTCCACGATGTAGTAACTTAATTTAAGTTCCTTAGCAGCAGCCCAGACTAAGCACGCTCCAGGCTTCAGCCGTAATATTAGTGGTTTAGGGTTTAGGGTTTAGGGGGCAATTTAGAGTTTAGGGTACTGAGAGACAAGACAGTGTAGAAGAGGGAAGACATCTAATGTGAGGTTTGATCTTAGCGTGAAGGGAGTAGCAGTTTTACTGGTTAAGAGTTTCCTTGATGATGGGCTGATTCAAGGTGTAGGATGAGTTCCTCTTGTACTTCCCGTTGCCTAGATCTTGGTCTGCTGGATTATATACATGCTGCAGAGCATTTGGAGCATATTAACGCCAAAAGGGCACTGCTTATAGAACTGAGGCCCTCCGGGGAAGCTCTGTTTTGTATCATGTTCGTGTGTTTTGTATGTTTGTGCAGATTGTAAGCGTTGTTCCTACTGACGTGATGCCTGGTAGATGTTGCAGTAATACCTTTTTTTTTGAGGGCCAATGACTGAGAAAAGGGGCGACGGCTCCTCAGGCTTCATATGTACTACAGTCTAAACTCCTTAAAGGGGGTTACATAGGGGATTACACAAGGGGAGTATTGTAGGGCTTATTAAGGGGGATACAGCGAGTTTAGACTACAGCTCATATGATATGGTAGTTTCCATCAATAGGGTACTCCAATACAAACCCTTAGACACGATAACCTTTCTTATGGCGACCCTCAAAGGGCACCCATAATTTCGGAAACTCACAGATTTGCTTGCATACCTCCAACCGAGGAAGCTTGTATTCGCGCTTCTGCAAGTGGTAATTTCCCTAAACAGGGAGACCCCCAAATCCTTATTATAGGGATCCCCAAAAATGTACCGCTGATTTCGGGGAAGCCTTAATCCCCAAACCCTAAATCCAACATAGCCCCAGATAACCCTATATACTCCCCATATAACCCCATGAATGTACCGCTAATTGCTGGAAAGCTCCAAGTGGAGTTCAAACACGCAACAGACCTCGACCTGAAGAATCTTCAAGCTTCGATGTTCCACAACCTCAGCACAATTCGTTTCCCTAAAATTATCCTAAACCCCTAAGTCAACATGTTAATATGCATGCCCCTCTCAAAGAAGTATTCCCTAAGCCTTGAACCCAAAACCCTAAGGTTTTGGGATTTGACTCCAATTACGGAGAACCCTAAACCCCAAACCCTAAACTCTAAACCCTAAACCCTAAATCCTCAGCCCGAGGTGGACCTGAATTACCCGGGCGCGGAGCTAGATCATCTGGGGTCCCC
>CAJNIZ010006213.1:2139-83137 GCA_905231905.1 Symbiodinium pilosum
TCAGATTCAGGCTCTCTAGAAAAATTTGGAGTTGCTACTTTTCAGGCTCCACAAACACCGATTGCGAGGCTGATTTCCACTGAGGTCTCGGCCGTCGCTGGAGAAATGGGACATTGTTGTCAGTCATCATCACTGTCAGCCTCCTGGTATAGGATTACACCAGAAAACTCAAGGGATCGACAAAAATCCTGTGCTGCACAAAAGTCGAGAAACCCAATATGGTACTTGTTAAAGCTATTTGCCAAGATGTCCAACCAAGTCCCACTGCGCGTCTTGTAATGATGTCAAGGTATGCACAACCTCTCCTGGACGAACTCTTGGCAGTCTTCGACGACAACTGCGGCCGAGGCGTCCTGTCCACCAATTCACGGTTTAAGTCAGCTCGCAGAACTAAACAGTTGGACCATCCCTGCACGATACTGAGGACAGACGTCAGCTGCAACATGTCGTGCCAAGCACATGGAGGCGGCACTTCCTGGTCCTCCTCTGCGACGGGGTCCAAGCCGTCAGCCTGACCCCAGTGTGACACTCGATTTATCTCATCATAAGGAGCGTGGATGCAGGACAATTTGAGGGACTTCTGCAGACGAAGGACGGTGGCGCAGATTTAGTTGGACACAAGCTGGGCATGGCCCTGACAGATAAAACATCACGTAGAGCCAGCACACCTTCTGAAATGAAATTCTCGCTGTCACCTTAAGAACAGAATGGGAGAGAAATGCAAAAAAGCTACCTTCACAGAACATAGACCTGAAGCTGGCTGCACGTCGATGCTACTTCCGCACATTTTCACCCTCGTAAGGAACTCTCTGTTCCCTTCCTGCTCTTCCCGTGGCTCCAAGGAACTTGCACCGCTGCGAGCCTCCTGTTCTGGATGCTCCGGGCCTAGGCCACGACATGTTTTGCTAACCAAGCTTCATAACCTAATCCGACGTTCTGTGAGTCTCGCGGAGGCTCAATAGTATGGATGGATTTATAGAGCTGATCATAAAGTCATAAAGAATACATTCAAGCAATACCCCCTACACCCAACCCAGGATCTTTCAATGCGCCAACGCAAGCCTCGGACTCCTACTTCGACAGAAAGCATCCGCCTTCCTGCATGATGATCAACGTCTGGGGGCAAAACGGCCTAAAGCCATGTTATCTATGCGGCCCTGATCCACTACGTGGTTAGCATCATATAGAGCAGGCGTGTGGAGCAAGCGGGTCGGGTGAACTCTTTGGTAGGGTGGCTTCGCCCTCCCCACAGAACAGACGCCCTATTCTTCTTGTTGACCCGGGATGCCTCATGATTGGGGAAAGCGTGAGGTCCCTGACCGTCAACAGCCGCAAGAATGCTCAGCGACCGGCTAGCTGGCTGAGAGCCCTCATCCTGACATTTTGATCTCGCAAGAACCAGTCTGTTAAAGAAAAGATCAGATGTTGGACCCGGTCCATGTTCACAAGCCACCCATCCTCGTCGTCCGAGAAGTCGAGCTGGAGAAGCCGCTCCGCCAGAGAGAGCCCCTGTGCCTAGCCGCAAGTGAATCTGAAAATTCTGCAAACACAAACTGGTGTAGATTCTATAGATAGAGATCCTTGCAGTCTCTGGACAGCTGTCTAGACCCCATTGAACAGCGCAGTTTGTGACTCATCTACTCTGATTCCAATGCGGAAACCCAAATTTTCCCCACCTTGTCAGCATAGCGGTTCGGTGGTCCAGGCGCCGGCCCGGCCTGGCAAACTATGCTCGGCAAGGTCTCGAGGTCTGACTCAAGGTCAAGGCACCCAAGAGATGAAGGACTGCAACGTAGAATGGACACTTTCTGTAATCTTGTTGATTGTATAGGTACTACTACAGGGCCTGGCAGGATCCCTTCCTGTATGTCGTCCTGACCAGGAAAAAATCTTACCGCGCACATCCTTTCACAGCCCGGCCAAGGCGATACGTCGGGCTGTGCGAAAGATCCATGATACTGAAACTGGCCTGGTACCCTGGATGATTCATCTGACTCCCTGGCCTCCCAGGCCTCTCCGTCATTGCGCGGTGATGCCTTATTGCGAGGAGGCAAGCACCAGTGCGTAGCACAGCCCGCACGGGGGAGTTCTGAGATTTGATCAAATCTTTCGGACTTGTCTCTTCTTGGGCCATTGCAAACTTCAAATGCTGAAAATGTGGGATGCGAGCTGGCACGCTCATGTCCATGACTTCCGCGTTCGCCTTTCAAGGCTCAATGTGGCATGTCTCAAGTCCAGCTGCCCGACAAAGTAAGGCGTTTGAAGCTCAGTGGTATGTTGGTGCCAGGTTCAAGTCTTCAGTTCTAGGACAGGGTTCCGTGGCCTCTCCCAGAATGCCTACAGCAGCCGGGGTCGGCATCTCGAGGAATGCGTGGGGCCTGTCAGTCAAACAGCTCCGGAAATCAAAGATAATTGAGGGTCCGCAAACTTTGGCTCGGAAAATGCCCGCAACTCTTGAAGCTCGGAAGTTGTACATGTTTTGTCACTTTAAGAAAAGCCGTTGGCCTATTCTCTGCAACGCGCTGAAGTCGTTCATGTCCAACTTCCAGCCAGACTATGACAATCCTTTTAATACTTCCAGATTTCAGGTATGCTTATATATAATCCCCTATATAACCCCAGCTTCCATTTCATTTTCCATTTTCTTTTCCATTTGATTCTCCATTATTGGGGGATAATATCTCTTATATAACCCCTTTTAAAGGGGACCTAGGATTTCCATTTCATTTTCCATTTTCTTTTCCATTTGATTCTCCATTATGATATCCCTATATCCCATATATACCCTGACTTTGGAGGCCGCCCCGAGTCAACTTTCTCTGTGGGCAGCGGCAAACACACGGCACAGACAAAACTAACCCATTTGCCTCTCGGTGCACGTGTACCGTACTAGACGGGCGCAGTGCTCTCGCTCTGAACCCTATGAGGCAAACCTAAAACCCTATAGTCCCCCTTAAGTAGATAGAATATGGCTTTGGGTATATTGTAATAAGATCCCCATATACCCCATATTCTATCTACTTAAGGGGGACTATACACCTGGAACTCCATTTCCTGGGCCTCGACAGCTTCTTTGGCACGCGCGCGGAGGGAAGCTGTTCCGTACGCGCCGAATACCTGGATGTGGTTATTACATGGATCTTTATACGTGGAGAATTTGGTGCTTTGCAATGGCTGAAGGGTCGAAGGGTGCACAGACGAGTGACAAGAAAAAGTCCTGGTAGTTGCAAGCTTTCACTTAAGGGGACACTTTTTGGTATGTTGCTCCATTTGGGGCATTTTAGAGCAGACTCTGAGACAGAGCTTAGCTACATTACATCCGCCCAATATGCATCTGCTCTGACAACAGCCTCAATCATGGCCAGAGCAGGAGCTCCCGTTTATCCAGCGGGAAGCAAAGAGATGGGAAGGGATTATGCTGCAACAGTCAATTGCTGTAGTGGCCGACGAGATCGAACGCTTCATTTCAGGTGCCACGGACTGTGTCGGACTTCGATAAATCTAGGCACCCAGCACGGCCAAGTCCTCCGCGTCCTGTATCGCAAAAGCGTGTTCAGAACCCTGATGACAGAGCAGTTCGTAACAGATCCTACATTCATGCCTCAGTATGACTGCCGATTCGGCGGGTGATACTTTACGACCCTTTAACGTTGCACATATCGCCGTGCAACAGCATTAGCAGCCAACATAGCTAATATCCTCACTTTGTCCAGCCTGCAGCTGCGGTCGTCAAAAAACATATGCATGTTGGATTTCTTGGGATTGACTGTTCCCGGAGTGGGGGCTTGCGAGAATCCATCCTGAACCACCATCGCTTATGAGGCTGTCGCTAATTGTGCCAAGAATCCTCATACATGCCATATCATGCCATCATCATCGTCGTCATCGTCGCCATCATGATCAGCAGCAGCAGCAGCAGCAGCAGCAGCACCAGCAGCAGCACCAGCATGCTTCTCAGTTCTCAACTATGATCCCCCATTAATACTGACTACTATCAACCACTACAACCGCCGCCACCATCACCAAAACTATATCCCTCCTTCGCGGGAACATGCGGGAACCTTTCCTGATGGCACCAGCAGCTGCGCCACCACCAGCAACAGCACTACGAGCAACACCAGCATCACCACCAACGGCACCAGCAAAAACAGCACCAGCAGCACCAGCACCAGCACCAGCACCACGATGCCGACGACGACGACCACCACCACCACAGCAGCAACAACCACAACGACGACGACGACGAAGAAGACGACGACATGACAACAGGACAAAAACAACATGACTCTGACCACGCCTTTGATCACGGGACGACGATCACGTCATATCACAACAACAGGGGTATCGGTAGCAAGGCAGCAGGAAAGACGTCGCCTTGCCTGGGTGTCGGAAAGGTCGAGCTTCATGCAGTACGATACCTGCCGTCTACAGAATTATCATTGCTTTGCTAAACTTCTTCTAACTTCATGAATACTGTCATCTCCGAAAGCTGGTCTGCTTTTTGCTGTAGCCTTCTTCTTAATTTCCTACCTGACCTGGGCACTATGCATGCAGTGAAGAGGGTCCAGTAGGATGTACAGGAACCATGCAAACAGAGCAAACCTGGCAAACCGTGCACTAGGGTAGGTTTGGGGGCCCTACAAAAAATTGATTTGTATTGCTTCGTAAGAGTTATTATAAATACGGCTTAAGCATGCTTAAGGGAAACATACTCTAAAAAATGTGTTCAAACCTACCCGGTTCAGGGGCATGGGAACTTTGATGAGGGGTTGTGCAAAAATCAAGGAGGTATTCCATAATTTTCATAGACTCATTGCGGTCTTCCCTGCCGAAAACCGGGAGGACTTCTCGAACTCGATACCGTGCTTCCTGAGACAGCAAGGACTTTCGATCGCCATTCATACACAAGCGCCGGCTCCTACAAACTACCGATCGGGTCGTAGCAATCCAATGATAACAATGAGAAGAACCAGCATGAAAAAAAGATTGGTTTATCTGAAGCCACAACCGCAAAGACCCATGAACGAATTAAGAACCTTGAGTCCAATAATCCTAAACCTCCCAAACACATATGCCAGTAAACCTAACCCCCATACCTCTCAACCAGCTAAACCCTGGCCCATATACCTCGGAAACAATTAAACCCCCTTAGCCTGTCGAACACCTTCCTGAACCCCAAATTATGTGGATGGTCATTTTTGTTGGATTCTACTTTCTTGTGAGGCCAAAGTAGGGGTTTGAGAGCTTTAGTGTTTTTTTAACCTACAAAACCCCCACAACCCTTGAAAACCCACAAGAGCCCCCACATCCTGAACCCCATACACAACCCTATACATCCCTATGTGTCTGTACATAGCCCTTAGTTGATGGCTTACACCCCTGCCAACGCCGCAGCCCTGCAAGCATCAGTTGGACGCCTGGCACTCTGCAACCAGGCAAAGACAAGCCTGAACCCCATACCTGGAAAGCCCTGCCTCCACGGGCTGTTCTACTAACGCCATGTGGTGTCGCTGCGCCTTACCTTCCTGCTCTGTTCTCGAATGTTTGGGCCGTGAGTACACATGAACAAAGTGAGTAAACGCCAGCTGTAATAGCCCTCATCGACTTGTCCTGGGAATTCATGCTATCATCTCATTGGGCTTATGGTGCTTACCTTGATGCTCCTGAGCTGCAACCTGCAACATGCTTGATGCGCGATGGAGCCCTGCCCAAGCACTCCACAGAGTCCTCCAACCAACATCTTATGATAAAGCTAATTTTGCAACCACAGGTAAGCAGGGCCCTGGATAGCCTGCGCTCTAAAACATATCTCGAGAATCGCACTTCTTCCGGGCTCTAAGGGTCAGGTCTCCGCACGTTTGCATCCCTTTAGCGCTTCCCCTGACACAGTATGATACAAAATCATGATGAGCCTTGTCCCAAACCAGTAGGCCACAATGATATACCACAAACCCCTTCACAGGAGTCCAGGCTCAGAGTCTTTGGGGCTTGCGGGCTGCTGTCTCTGGGTGTGGACCACCCAAGTTGTGCTAAGAGTGACACAGGCTGGAGGAAGCCCTTGCTTGAGAGCTCCATGCGGTTGGGCTCTTTCTGTTTTCTTATCTTTGTATGGCTGGCTTCTGCCGTTCCTAATTACTGGCCTCTGTATTATAGGTACGGAGGCCTGGCGCGGCCTCGCCATCAAAAAACGGAATGGCAAAAGCTCTTCTTGGGTGGGGATCAGCCTCCTCCAGCAGAGACTTTGGATGCAACTGGCAAAACAAGCAAAGTACTGTACGGGCTTTGGGGGGTTATGGGGCGCTAAGTTGTAGAGCGCCTTGTTGGTGCAGTCCTCAGGATTGTCGGTATTGGGATGCCTTGACGCCGCCTCTCACTTTGTAGGCTTTCGCCTCGATTGTTGCATGGTGACATGTGGCATTATGGGCTTGAACACATTCTGGATATGGGTGGTTGTCAAAATTATGGTCCCTTTTTGGGTCCCTATTATTTTACGGCACCTAATATTTAGGGTACCCAAAAAGGGCCATAATTTTGACAACCACCCATATCTGCTATTGAGGAATCTAACTGGCCATCGCATCTGGGGCAGGAACCGCATCAGGAGCTCGTACATCAGTGTTGGCTCCTCCGTGAAGCGTGGAACTTATCAAATCAGTGCAGCAGAACCGCAAACTGTTTAGGGTTTAGGGTTTAGATCTACTTCAGGGGGATTATAAGCCCAATATATAGCCCATGATACTATAGTAGTTTCCGTTTTCTTTTCCATTATCCCAGTATAACCCCTGTATAACCAAGGCAGGGCATCTCTGGCCTGAGACAATTGACCCAGCTCAGCAATACATGGATATTGGGATAATGGGAAAAGAAAATGGAAACTACTATAGTATAATGGGCTATATATTGGGACATCCTGCGCGGGTCCTGGATCAGCTCCTTGAAAGCTGGCGTTGGCTTGATTTTCTCTTCGTTGGTGATGATGAAATCCTGGCAAAGGAGTTGAGCTGAGGCCACTGGATTCCCAGTTTGGAGCTTCAAACGAAAACTGAGGTTAGAAAACCTAAGATTCTTAGACAGATCATTCTGGAGACTGTGCTCCAGGTCTGTGGGAGCCTTTGCACCCTTCAACATGCAATGACCTGTGATTGGTTCTTCTCCGGTGTCAACTCGAGGCCCGTGCCATGCAAATGTCTTTGAGGCCATCCGCTCGGTGCGCCTGGAGCGCGGCACAGACGCAGGCAATCAGCCGAGAAGCAACCAAGCTCGAACAACTTGCCGCAACTAGCCCAGGCCTTTGCAGTCATCATGATCTGGACTACGTTGTCGATGGAGATCGATTTTCGGATGATGTCCTCACAAAGCGCCTGCGCAAAATCAGTTAGAATTCAGTATCCAGCCACTCCAGAGGGTACTTGTGGCATGCCTCACAGCTGTGACATGCCAGATGCCATCTGTTTTAAAACCATCTGCGGCGGCCAGAACGGCAGGCAGCTGGTTACGTGATGACCTCCAGTAGCCAGCCGAACCTGCCAGAATCTGCTAGTGCTGGCAGTCTGGCCACACTGGCAGCCGCACAGCTGCGCGTCGAGAATGCGCATCAAGCTACGCTTTCGGCTTGTCATGCATCTTTCTGCGTAACCATGTACATATAGCGTTCAGGAAGAAGGAGGCGTTGCAAGCAAGCTTGAGTCTAGCAACGCTGTCAATCAAGCATGGCAATATAGCCTCCTTCTGCCTTGGTAGTGGAAAATTCATCTGGTGGCTCATGAACACTCTTTGTCCCCGGCCTCTGCCAGTGCAAATCTCCATGGTTTATCTGGTTTCACCCCTCCCTATCCAGGCTAAGCGCACAGGTTCCAAGAAGTAATACCCCGCACTCCCAGTCAGCCTTCAAACGGGCCTGGTCGGGTCCATCCAAGGCTCACCAGACTGATATTGGAAACGGGAGGTTGCGACGCACCCGAGCTTGGCCCTTGAATGCTTCCATGCTATGATGAAAGCTTTGGCAAATTCCACCGTTGTTTGTGCGACCTCACCCGACCCGGATGCTGTGCTTCCGCTGTGCTGAAACCTAGTCTCTGCTTGGTCGCAGAGTCTTTGCAAAGAAGTTCTGACAAGTATAAATGGATGACCCAAGCTAAACCCAGTCCCCATGTCTGTACTACCAACAGGTCCCGAGAAGAAGGTTGTCAGAACCACGCGCGCTGCTGCCAAAGATCGAACAAGCATGGGATGGTAGCTCTGCGCGGGCTCCTTGACACGAGTTGGTACATTCGTTTCTTTGAAAAGAAGGTTTGCGAAGAGCTCCTGCACTGGTGTTGCAGGTTAACGTCGTCAGCTCTCTTGAAGCATGACCACCTGGCAAGAGTAGACATGACAAAGTGCAAAAACGTAAGCAGCGCCTTCTGAGCGCATGGAAATTAAATCTTAGAGTTCCAACGCAGAACCTCCTCGCAAGCTGGCAGCTCAACAGGGCAGGCGGACCGCTGCATATGCCTGGCCAAGCTGAGTCATCTCGTATCTTAAAGGTTCTTGAGCGGCATGCCTAATTAGTAGACGAGCTTTGAAAAGGTAATGTAAAACTTGCTTCCGTCTGCTCACATGGACCCTCATTGCAAGTAGATCCATCGCCTCCAAGGGAACGTCAATGCAGTTTGGAAAGCCGTGGGTAGGGCAACTCTGGGTCACCTGCAAGCAGGCGTAGCCGGATCTAGGGGGAAACAGCAGAAAATGCATATTGAGTGCAGTGAGGCAACATTGAACAGCCAAAGCATCAACGCTGGGAGTACTGGCTCTGGCGAATCCGCCCTATTGCAGAGTTCTGCACTTAGCCGGAAAAGTCTCACAGGTCAGGGCGCTTGGCTAGTCTCTAAACATCACACGGGGCTGATCCACCTGAATGTCATCTGGGGTGTCTTCGAGGGGTGGCGTGCACCTCAGACGTTCAACGGACCTCTACTTTGGTCACATTGTAGTTGTAGCTTTAAAGTCCAGTCAAAATGCAAGTGGTCTGATGTCTGTGTCAGACTGGACGGGCCAATAGGCCTCTAACACTTGCTTGAAAAAACTAGTCGCAAATACCCCCAACCCGCAACTGATTTTTTGCCCAAAGCGTTTCAGGACCAAACAGCTCAGACCGCGCACAATTTCAGGATGCCCTCAAATATTTTTTTCGAGTGAGTGAGTGAGTGAGTGAGTGAGAGAGAGAGAGAGAGAGAGGATGCCCTTAAATACAACGGCCATCACAACCGCCAGGGATGTGAAACTTGTCGACAGCCTTAATAGCAGAACTTCGCTTGTGCAATGCAGTTCAAGCATCCCTTTCTTCTTGATCTCAAGCAAGCTCCCGAGCGCACTGAATTCTGAAACTCTGAGGGCAAAATGCTTGCTCGGCTAGACACTGGCTAGGCTTCTATCAAGCAAAGCAGTTCAAAATGAGCGGCGCAGCAATTCGCCAGATCCGAGAGGGTGGTACCTGATATCAAGTGAAAGCTAAGGTTTCACTCTTCAGAAACACTCCCTGAGATTCGGCAGCGAGTTGCAGCTCCCAGAACAAGATGTCTGAGTGTCGCACCCCAATACTGTAGTTGCCAAAGTTGTGATTGCGGAAGTTGAGAACCACAAGGGCAAGACCTTGCAGGTGCTCAGTCACGTGAAGCCCGACCCATCTTCGAGCAACTGTCTAGTACAAAGGCTGCGCACTAAGTCTGTGGCGAACACCTGTGGCTCTCTTCTCTCGGCTTTCCTGCGACGAACGGCGTTTCCCATGATGCTAGCACGACTACTATCCAGCTGCATTTGTTGTAGGATAGACCATGAGTCTAGGTGGCCAGAAACCCCTAAAGCCTGTCCATCACGACATCCACTTACAAGTACATTGGAAGGAGCGCCCGTAAGGACTGGTCGACGTGCATCGCCTCGGCTTCGTGCCAGCGGAGGAAAGCCAGGATGCCGCCCTTGTCGTGGAAGATGTGGATCTCGGTCGATTCAATGTGCGAAGCGAATTCTGATTGTATGTCATTGTTGATGATGTTGCGTGATCTGAACCGTGTGAAAATCACCAACATGTCTTGCTGGTACCAGGCGATCATGCAATCTGGGACAATCATCCTTCTGGAACAAAGGCTCCTGCGCCATCTCCCTGCAGTGGGCTGGCTGCTGGAACGCCAGTGCGTCCCACCCTGGGGCACAAGCCCAAACCCCGAACTCCCATTACTACCAAACAGCTCAACTTGCGCCAGCCCAAATCAAGCTCACGTTGTTACACACGATTCAAGAATGGCCCGCTCACAGGAGCGTCTTAAACGAATGCGCAGCAGACGAAATGAGCGGCGGGGCCTCAAAGAAATCAAGTCCTTGCACAGCCGCTTCCAGGCAGCCTAGCAGGCCCGTAGACTTGTTGACAATGATGCGCGTTACCCAACCACTTGCACGGCTCAACAGGCGTGGCAAAGAGTCCTTAAACAGCTTACGTAAAACGTCTTTGACATCCTGGCTGCTCTGAAGCTCAGAAAGGCACGGGGATCCCAGAGGTCTCCGCTACCTTGTGTGCAGGCCAGGTTTTATTTCCCAAGGATCAAGGAGCGAATTGGGTCCAGTACCCGATCCCAGTCCAAAGCAGGCCCATTTGGCCAGCAGTAGGGCCGACAGTCACCCACCTGGACCCACTCGGGGGATGCTCTAACCAGGGCGCAGACAAAGGAAAAAAGAGCCTCCTGACCCTGGAGCAGCATGGGCACACCGGGACAGGTGAGCACCAAGACCAAGCCTGACAAGAAGAGTAAATGTGGTTCAGGGCTTAGGGTTATAAGATTTTTTGGGTGGTAGAGATTGGGAAAGAGCTTATAAGTTTTTTTTATTATTCCATGGATCATTTGGGCAATCATCACTTTTAGGATTTATGTAGCATGCATTTGCCATTCCAGATTCGCCACATCATTTATTTTACATTTATTTATCAGTCCATAATCCACTTATCATTTCTTTACTGTTTACTTACGCTTTCACAATTCATCCTTCCCAATTGCGCCCCCGCTTGACCTACTTGGCCAGCTGGGTGCAATGGCAGTCTCTCTAGACGCGTGTAATTTGAGTTGTAACAACATCTGTTGTAGTAATAGCTGCTGTAGCAATAGATGTGACCGTAGCTGTAGCAGTAGCAGTAGCAGTTCCAGAGTAGTGGCACTGATTGTTGTAGTAAACGGCAGCAGTAGCAGCAATAGTAGTAGCAACAGTAGTAGCAGTAGCAGTAGTGGGAGTAGGATAGTAACAAGAACAGTAGCAGTAAGAAAAGTCATCGTCATTGTTTTAGCTGTTGATGCTTTGGTTGTTTCCAACCCAGAAACGAACCAAAGATGAAATGAAGGAACCCAGGCTTGTCTTCGAATCCAGGAACGAATCCAGGATGAAACGAAGGCAGAGGCTTGTTTTCGAATCCAGGAACGAATCCAGGAACGAATCCAGGGTTGAATCCAGGGCGGAAACCAGGGTGCCCAGACGCCTGTTTCTGGGGGACGTACCAAAAAGTGGAAAAACAGCACTTTTGCTGGACTGTTATCATTATTTTATCGTTTTTTTTATCATTTATTTATCGTTTCTTTTTTCGTTTATTTATCATTTTTATCGTTTTTTGATCATTTCCCTGGCATTTCCGGCAAACTTTATCATTATTTTATCATTGTTGTATCATGTTTTTTATCATTTTTTATCGGTTGGGAAAGCGGCCTGGATTCGGGAGATCATTTTTTTTATCATTTTTTGATCATTTGGGATTGCGGCCTGGATTCGGGGGGCGATTTTCGCATTATTTGGGACAGCAGCCCGGCGTCCAGAGATCATGGTTTCATCATACGGCAGAGTGCTCTGGATTCAGGAGACCATACGCGCATGATTTCTTGTAACGTGGGCCGGGATTTCATGCGCAAAGACATCTGTCCGGTCGTCTGCCATGCTACGAGTGGCTGGCTGAGCGCATGCTGAGGAAAATATGTCGGAAGTCAAACATCTAGCAACTAGCAACAATCTAACGGCTGAACCTAGCATCTAGCAACTGACAGAACTCCTCACCTGCATCTTGACATCCAGGCCAAAAGCCCAACAAAAATTCCGACGATGATCGGAATCCAAGAGAAAAGCCTAATGCAGAACGAATGTGTCTCCAGAATCCAGGCTACTAACTGAATGCAGAATCGAAGGATCTCCAAAATCCAGCACACAAACTGAAGGCTGAATACAAGGATGCCCAAGAACCAGGGCACAACTGCATATCCGGAACATTAGGATCTCCAAAATCATCTTAAAATGAAAAAAACTACATTCTTTCCCCCCAATCTGTACCACAAAAAATCTTATAAGCTTAGGGGTGTTAGGGTTTAGGGTACCAGCGGCCCCTATTTCTGCGTGGCAGCCTTGCCTAGTGCTGCACGTCTCCACGCAAACTCATTCTTGGCCACCTTAACAGCAAACGTCCACTGCACAGCCAGGGTCACTTCTGCACTTCTGCCGGCTGTGTCAAGTCCACCACTTCTTCGTGGTCGGGGTAGGGCAAGCTGCCACCAGCCTTGTAAGCCGGACATGCTGAAAGCCTAAAACAGGTCTCTGCAAGCAATGCTTCAGCCGGGCTCTCGACTTGCTGGAAGGCATCGCCGCCTCCGGCCTTGGCCCCACATGCACCACGAAAGAAACCTTTGAATCCCTGAGCCTCACCTGTCCCTCGATCATGAAGGCTTTCCCATGGTGGACGGCGGCTGGTACCTCAAATTCAGAGTTCGGCCCGTAACTGCTCACATATCAAATGAAAATGAGGCTGCAGCGCGTCCATATCGATCTGAGGCTGCAGTGTCATGGCTCTCCTCAAGTTCAGAAGGCACGTCGAGCTTGTAGTTGTGATTGCCGAAGGTTCCGCTGCCAAAGGGTACCGTTTCGCAAGACTACACCGGAACACATCTGCAAGAGCCCATGAAAGCAATCTGCTTGGGCTCAGACCATGAAAACCTCAGTCCAGGACTACGGCACAATGCTGGCCAAACATGCCAATCTGCTGAAATTGACATCATCAACCTTGGCGGAAGCTGTAATCAGCCTTCGTCCTTGACAGCGGAAAACGGCGGTACGACACTCATTGCCAAGAACACATCTTGGCTTGGTCAGTGGAAGAAGCAGAGACCTTTGACATGATAGCTCCAATTGCACATCATCTTTGGGCATTCAGCAAAGCATCCCTCAAGCCCTTTACTAGACCTACAACGAGCGTGATGACCAAAGCGGGAAGCAAAGGCTGCCAAGGTACAACTCGACCACGAAGGGTGTGTGCTCCTCAGCTCACTGAGCGAGAAACGACTGCGCATGGCCGCATGAAAGGTTCCGAAAATCCAGGGTCCTTGTTTGCCACATTCCTCCTACTACTTCTACATCTCAGAGGACTAAAGCATTCCAACTTTTAAAACCGTACGTCAGCGGCCCGTTTCTCATCAAAGGAGTTTTCAACTACTGCAACGACGCTTTTTGCGACAAAACCTCTCTCTATGAGCAGCGTCCTCTCCACTTCACTGGGTGGAGGCCCTGCACTAAGAGAAACAGGAAGGGCTCTTCGGGACTGCTATGACTCTTCCAGGCTTACTGTGAACACCGGGTATCATATAGCACATGAAAATCATGAGACTTCAAGGGGGGAGTGGACTCCTATAATCATCCCCATAGATATCCCTATGCTGGTGCCCATATTCACTCCCCCCACTCCCAGAAAGCAGACAATCCCGAGAATCTTGGGCCCCCGGGCGACCTGGAGCGAGGCCTACGAGGCCCTTGACGACTTTCTTTAGGTCCCGAAACCTGAGCTGCCAGCAGGGAACAACCATGCTCCAAACGTAAGCTGCCGTATTTCTGAGCATCATATTGTACGTAAGGGTTACGGGGCTATTAAGGAGATTTAAGGGGGATACTAGGAGCTTAGACAATGGCTCATGCGCAATTTCAGCAGGAAGGCAACAGTTTTAACTGCCCATCTGGGGCCATCTCAGGATTCTGCAGGACCATTTGATGAGTGCTCATATGGTATGCATACATGGGAGAACTTCATGTTGTGTGTCGTGTTGGGTGACAGGAATTTGATGAGCTATAGTCTAAGCTCCTAGTATCCACCTTAATAAGCCTCCCCTGCAATTCCCTGCAAGTCATGTCCTCCATAGCTTACATCGTGCATTGTCAGATGGAGCATGCTTTCCGGCGCTCCAGGCATAATGGCTTGATTAGAGGGATGTTGCTCAGGTGGACTTGTGCAACATCTGCAGTGAGCGCAAGGCTCATCCAGATGATGCACGAGAGCTTCGTAGATCCTGAAACATTGAGATTGAGAGAGAGAGAGGCATTGTCGGAGCAAGAGCTCATGCAAGTCAGTCCAGCAGAAGAGTGCCATGTCCCACTGCATGTGGAAGCCAAGGCCACCCCACCTAAGCCCAACAGCAAATCCCAAAAAGATTCCTCACAATCAATCAAGTGCTGAGATGCGAACTGGAGGAATCCATCGCCATCCTCAAGATCCTCTGCGATCACCTTGGACGACCCGTGAGGACCAGACAGAATTAGTCTACTTGCGTCGGAGATCAGGGAAAGCCCTTAGGCAAGGGCCAGGCGCCCGTGCCGCCTGAATCTATGAACTGTGCGAATGGACTTTCCCACTTTCGTGCGCAATGCCAAATCCCATGGCCTGCAGAGTGCCGTCAGCTCTGACAGCAAGGCAGCTCCGCTGGGGTCATCGTCACCTCATAGGATTCGCTCCGCACAGCTCATTTGCTTTGGCATCTTGGCTTTCCGCCTGCAGGCAGCTTGCGCACGGACTTCGTGGAGTCCACTCGCAGTCCATCCACCCCCACACCTCGGAGTATTTGCGAGTAAGCTGTCAGCAAGGGCTTCAAGCTGCCCCGAGCCCATGCACTCCAGCTACATTCAAAGCCTGATGGCCCGCTTAGCAGCAGGCGCAGCATAAGGGTCTCGGCAGCAGCAAGAATGCAGCGGTTGACCTGCCCAGAAGATACTTCGCTATGCTCAGCAACTCTGACATCCACGATCTACCCTGTGACGTCATGATCTACACTTCGAACACTTCCTTCCATGACGATCTTTGACGCGCTCCGTGCCTCTGGTTTGGAGAAGTCTGGCCGAGGTCCCCACACAGTGTCCTGTTGACTCATTTGCGGGCTGGGCGCATGGAACTCTGGAAGCTCTTCATCCACAAGCCACGCAACAAGCATTTCGGCAGCACGTCCGCTCGCCTCGCTCATGAACAACTGCGGCCCGTAGAGGAACTGAGCACCTTGCCGTTCTTACACTGACTACGAAGAGTTTGCTCCCTGAGGAGTGCATCATCCTAAGTTCACACTGAGCGTCCTGAGCTTCAGGCCCCACATCATGTGATTGAAAACGAAATCCACGATGACGGCCAGATTCAACCTGAAAGGAAGCAACCTTCCTCGTGCAAAAATCTGCTTAATGTTTCCGGATGAAGGACTGCTTCTTGGCCCGCTCTTTGCCGTACATTGAATATTCCTGCTAAAGATTATGGTCTTGCGGGCGGAATGACAAGGTTTGACGGTACGTGCTATACATGGTACAGTAGTTGATTAAAATTCAAGTTCTCAAATGGCAATTCTGGAAAGTAACGTCCCACATGTTTTCCTTCAAAGACCTACAAGAACGCAAAATGATTTCCCCAAAAGACCTGTAGATCAACCTCCATGTATAAACATATACATGTATTGAAAGCGTTCCATGTGCCTGTTTTGCGATGCTCATGTGTTGCATTTGGAGATCGGGGGGTGCATAGCACGTTCAAGCAGTCAGTGTAGGGATGGCTTTTATGATAAAATTTGCGAAGGGAAAGCTCCGCAAAACAAAGTCAAAGTGTGCCCAGCTGCCTGCAAAGAATGGTCCCGTGACAGGAATCGTGTAAAATGTTTGAAGCCAGCAGGAGGAAAGCATGCATGCTGGGCCCTGGACTTCTGGGTTTCTATCAACTGCTACTGGTTCATGAATCAATTGGAAGATCATGCCTTGCTAGATCTTCTAGAACTGCTTCAACCAAAGCGAGCAGCGAGGCGCCTTGTATCGCCCTGAATGTCAAGGAGTACACAGACCCTCTCACGGTCCACCCACTAACTAAATACTTCCCAAAACAACTAGACAATTGACGTAGTGTCCATGCGCGTCATCACAGCGAGCGCCAGTAAGACAACGCCAACGCTTTAGCTGCTTCATCACCCTTGCTTACTTGAAGCTTTATGTGTGGTCACTCATTTTCAAGCTGTGTAGCGGACCTCAGAAGTATCTGAGGCCGTGACAGGTGTGCCTGTTGGACAAAATGCGCCAGGTCCTGAAAGAATCCAACAATGCGTGAGATGAATACTCAAATAATGCAAGTGATTGGACGCGTTTGCAAGCTGCGTCCTCCAAGGTGCCGTAAAGGTTGTCAACCTCGTTTCATTCGAAATGCCATCTCAGTACTCAACAGCTATGACTATATGAGCCGACAAAAACAGCAGCAGTAGGATTGAAGCAACCCTTGCATACCACTAAGCGACTGAGCATGCTGAGTTGTCTGAGTCCGAAGCTGCAGCAAAGGAGATCACATCGTATCCTGCAGACGACTGTCGATTTTGGCATGGAGCTCGGCTATCATGCGTTGATGTTTGCAAGGCCGCAGGTCTGTGGTCATTACAAGGTAATGCCCAAACCGGGCCTCATGTTTGAGACACCTGAAACTGCTGATATTGGACGCTGAGAGCTCGGCCCCAGCGATCCAAGTCCCTGCTGGTGAGGCGGCGCCTCGTTGTGAAGCAATACTGATTGCTGCTGCTGGACACAAGAGACTAACTCGATGACGGTGAGAGTAGCCATTGAGCTTTGGCGGGGCAACGGTAATGGGATGGCGAACATTGCCGTCATGACTGCGACAGTAATGACCGGTAGAGGTGCTGGTGGAGGCAACGTCGATGATGGCAGTGAAGAATGAGATGACGGTGATGAGGGTCATGATGATGATGATGGTGATGATGACGTTGATGATGAGGATGATGATACTGGCGACGATGGTGATGATGGCGACGATGGCGATGAATGACGATAGCAGGGTATCTGCCAGTGATATTTGCCGCTGGCTCACAGGACTAAACTTCACCACTTCAAATACAGCCCAGCCCATGATGACTGGGTTTGGCACTAAACCCAGGGAAACCATCATAGAAGGTATCTTGCCACGCTGAAGGAAGCCCTTGTATCCTTAAAGCACGAACTCAAGGTTTAAGGCCCCGGCACATCCTGTTGTATGGGCCTCAGACGAGCATGCCCTGACAATCATGTTGTGACTGTTACCTATATGAGAGATGGACCCTTGGCAAGTGTTGGTCCTTTGTAATTACATATAATCACATGGAAGCCCATAACATGAAAGCTGTTGGCATGAGATGAAAGCTTTCTGCTCAGGCTCCTGCATGAGCGAAATAGCTGTGATACCTGCACAACGACCATCATTCATCACCCAATTGCTACAAGAACCTTTGCTGCCTGCTGCGCAAGATGGCTTTTGCCCTTGTATAGGTACTAGATGCATGCGGAGACTGGCCGGGAATGAACATATGAGGACAACACGTTGTTGGCTCTACTTAAAACCTTCCGCTTCCTGCAACACCCTGTCAAAGGTCTGAGCCGCCCAGCCTAGATCTTGGAGGTGCGGAAGCCGCGCGGCAGCCGCCCGTAGCGTCCCCTCGCCTGTGAAATATTGAGGCCAGGTGCTTCGCGGCGTTTCGGAAGGCTTCGAGACTCACGCCGTAACAGCACATCACTACATGCGCCTTGCCTTGAGATTTACATGAGATTTAGCAGCAAATGCTTGGCAGCACAGTGTTCGACAACTATGCAGAAGAGGAGGGAGGAGCATACTCCAGGCTGCCATGCTGCATGCTCTATAGAAGAAAAACAAGCTATTCGCTTTTTCCAGCAATCTCAATCCACTATACTGCTACGTGACGCACGACCATTCTTGAGTCAGGTGCTGGTGAAGCTGCCAAGATGGAGCTCATAGAGCACAAGCCTGTGCACAGGGTGGTCTCTGCTGAGGGCTCCCTCAGACATTAACCTCAAGACCGTGCAAAATCCTGTAGCATTCATGAAGTAGCTGCTAAGTATGAGCCGATACGGCCCGTTGCTTAGCGGTACCACATGGTACCACGCTAGAAGCCACAGCAGCCTTTGAAAGGTTACAATTTCATGAGGACTTCCCCTCGGTTGACAGACGTCTGCATTTGCATCCCACCTTTCCTTCCTATAGCCTCCCAGCTCGAATTTGGACCGTGGCCATGAAGTGGTAGTTGCACTAAGCGACACAGGAGGAACCTGGGTTCTCTTAAACCTCTTACGGCCCCCATACGGAGTGATCCCGACAGAAAAGGCGAGTGCCACCTTTGCAGCGGCTTCAACAGTTCATGCTTGATTTCAATGGCATTCTACACTTCTACACTGCACACAAGAGCCATGGTCCAGCAAGCCAGAGATCCCTTCGCTGAGGTTCTCTCCATCTCATGTCCTCATCAAACCCAAAAACCTTAATAAAAATGCGAATTAAAATGTATAACCCCAATATTATAGTAGTTTCCATTTGATTTTCCATTATCCCAATTTATTAGTAGTCCCCTACATAATCCCTGTACCCTAAACCCTAAAGCCTTCGTAAGCTCCTCTGAGGCCCGAGCTCCCGGTCGCTACAGCGACGGAACGGATCCGCGGCCGATGGAAGGTCGGCCTGGGATTCAGACACTTTAGCAGGGACCCCTAATAGGGACCCTTACTCCCATTACCATACATAACCCTTATATAGTCATTATATAACGCCTATATCCCTAGGTAGTCCCCATACCTTAGACAGACTGGGCCTGCGCACTACGAAAACGTAAGCAACTGAGTCAAAGTGAGTCCATTGTGCAAGGCTCTAACTTCATTAAGTTGAGTGGCGTCCGTTGTTGCCACAGTCAAGTATCCGCAAGCACTGTAGGGCAAGTGACCGAATTTTGCATGAGAGCAAATACTTTGTTCGGAGCAACACTTACAATTTGTATGTCTGCAGAAACCCGCGAGGCACGCCTGTATGCGAACTACTTGTTTTTTTGTTGTTGCTTCGAATGCTCTAATACCCAGCCTAAGAACGAGGGGGCAAGGAGGGCTAGGGAGTTTTATGAAATATGGTTTCTTGGGGTCTTACCCTGAAAAAGTAACTACGTTTGTCAAAGTTTCCCTTCCACACAGGTGTCACACGGGCTCTCTCTTGCTTGGTCACCGCGTGCTCGATGTACGTCTTGGGGTTTGCCGTCCCGCTCTGGTCTATCCTTGTTCGTTGGTTTTCTGCTTCTCCTCCATTTCGCGACTTGATGGCTCTTTCGTACGACCATTCGCCCCTTCTTCTGGCCTGAACTCGTTGCTTGGCCTGAGCTTCAGTGTGTCGGTTATCTTGCAGTTTCTCTGCTGCTTCTACCGGCTGCACAAGAAGCCCTTAGGCCCCCTGCAGCGGCTGTGGCCCTAGCACAGCGAATCCAGATCATTCGTGGTCGGCAGTGCAAAGGTGGGGTATACTGGCTCAAGTTGGTTCAATGCCCCCAACACTTTTCACTCCATTGGCCAAATCTGTACTGCTTCGTTCAGGTCGCGTCTCTCCGTGTCCAAAGCGAAAATCACGTTTGGATCTGAACTTGCATTGGCATGGGCGACTCCCCACTTCCAGAATAGCAATTCCACATTTTTGCTAGGCTCTGCGCTCTTTCTTGGGACTCGCAGAGCCCTCTGCTTCGTCGCTCCACACCAAAGACTCCGAAGGATCTCATGAAGTTGGGTGGCCCTTTCAGAACAGGAAGGCTTGCAAAAGCTATCGGGAAAAAGCAGGCGTCTCCACTGATGGCACTTTTGGGGATCCATTTTGGGATCATCATGCTTGTAACGAATGAGAGTAGTATTCTCAAGTCGTGCAATGTATGCATGCTAAAGAAGTGACGGAGGAAACGGTCAAAGGGGTGGTCTATCTCACACGTACACGGTAAGGTTGGGCATTCTTTCAGGTATTCATGCCCGAGGTATGCTACGGTCATGACTATTCCCGCCCAATGAACAAACACGAGGAGCACCAGGGGTCTTGTGGAAATCCGGCGGTATCCGTGCGCTGGCCCAAATCGGCAGCCGAATGGGGAGTGAGAACTCTATGAAAAACGGATCTTCTGATTTGAAAGACAGGAGCAACTTGCAAAGACAGCTTTCGAAATTCAAATCCGGCCATCAGAAGCAGTGGCCAGGGCCAGAGATTCTTAGAGGACGATCCCAGCCCATCGACGATCCCAGCCCATCCGAAACTGCATCAGATCTAGAGTACCAAGATGCAGAAGCCTGCCGAGTCTATAGGCTCGGGAAATCCAAAACCTCAAGATCCAAAATGCAAAGCCTGAACAAATTGTGCATCGAAACGAAAGACAGATTTATACAGGAGAGATCCCCAGAGCTTCCGCACTTCTGCACTGGAGATCTGGCCTAGTATGCTCCTATCCCTCACGCCAAGCTGGCTAAAGCAGCAACCTGCTGTTGCATGGGGGGCTCTCGATGGTTCGGCCAAGCCCCGCGCTACAACACTCCAGTATGTGGGGCCTACTGGAGCGAAGGCCTCGGTGAGCCAATGCTAACAAAAGAATATGTATCTTCTTCATCTGACCAGGACAGCTTTTGAGCTCCCCGCAGTCTGCTCCATCTTTGTACTGTCATCCAGTGTTCTCAGCAAATGCTGAATCCATGCTACGCTACACGCAGCGAGAAATTTTGTGTTTTCTCAGAAGCAGGCCCTGACCATCCGTCCCCATCCTCTCTTTGGAGGCCATGAGCCTTGGAGCCAAGCACGGAGCTATGAGGCTCTGCCCAAAAAAGTTGTTGCAAGGATTACAGTCATGGCAACTAGGCGCCCCGCGTTGGGGTCTACTCGCCAGTCTCTTCTGTGCCTTGCCATGATGCCGCGGTCCACCCGATGCTCAGACACACAGTGCCCGTTCTCTTCAAAGTCAACCGGCTGAGGGGCAGACACTCTGAGCAAGAACTCGGTGTCGCTGTGGATGCAAAAGTTGATTGCATCGCCTATCCTTCGGGCGCTTCACTGGCTTGAAAACGAGTTCTGCAGACATCAATAATTCATCGGTATCACTTTGCAACGCCTCCACTCTGCTGGGCTCCTGGCCATTGGCCTGGTATCAATAGATCCTGATGAGGCGGCAAAGCCGCAACGCGGGCTTTCATCACATGATTGCGACAGCCAACTTAGGCCGCAAATCGATGACTCTCCTCCAACGTTTCCTCCGGAACTGCTTCTTCTGTCTCAGCCTTCACGGCCGGGGCTCCAGCCTCCAAGCATCGTTCTCCAACCTACTCGGCACGATTATTGGGACTGGCCTCGCGCAGCTTTCGCAGCGTCAGGGGGCCCCATGACCCATCTGTGGCTACAGCCTCGCGGGCGCACTGAGGACTCAAGAAAAAGCATTGCGTGAGCGATCTGACTTGCAGCATTGAGCTCTGGCCTGTGCCCCTGTGATGATAACACGCGGAGCCACAAGAAGACCTCCGCTCGCTCCAAGTGATTTCAGGCATGTGCTAAGCTACCATCGAAAGTTCTTCGCATGAACTCGGCAAGCCCCGGAGTCCCCAGGACGGCAGTCAGGGCAGATACCACGTGCAAAGATTAAGATAACCTCAGAACCTCAGTAGCCTGCTCAAGCGCACGCCGCAGCCATCCGTGACGTACGGATTGTCGGTAGCCTCACTGTTGCACATCTCCGCATGAACTGCTGCCTTCATCATTGTTCTAGGACAAGAAATGTGCTATGTCATGCACCAGGACCTAGGAATGACACCCGTACTGTCCTGCTCGAAGGATCCTTGACACCGATACTTTTCATAGCCAAATTAAATAGATTTAGTCATGGCGGTCTAATAGCACAACTTCAGACTCAGCCCATACAACCAGGCTGGGATGCAAGAACATTCTGCGATGCCAATGGGAGCTCCATTAAAACTACAAGCAGAAGCTGCCCTGATCCCTGCCTGGACGAAGAACTCGGATGCCGCCAGTCCTGACTATTTTCTTGCTTGATGTCTTGCAGGGAGCATTTGGAGG
This sequence comes from Symbiodinium pilosum, assembly GCA_905231905.1. NCBI lineage: Eukaryota > Dinophyceae > Suessiales > Symbiodiniaceae > Symbiodinium > Symbiodinium pilosum. The sequence continues at coordinate 24,317 of CAJNIZ010006213.1, forward strand.
GCATTGGGCAAGGCATGGGCAAATGGTTGGGAGAGGACGGGAAGGCATGAACTGCTTTCAGCCGTAGGTAGACGTATTGCTCTTCAACTTGTTCGAGAAGTTGAAATGTTCTCTGCCGTCTTCACCGGAAACATACGATCTTAAACTATCCAAGTCTGTAATCACATCCTACCTGAAGACGTTTACAAGCAGACTTGGTCCAGCTACAACATCAAATACCGATCCATGTGAAGAAATCTAAGCAGTGAGAGCCGCCTCCAGCCAACACCCTGCTTACTAAACCACTACTGCCAAGAGTCGCTGGGCGTCTGTTGGCTCCCCTGGAGGTGTGGAGGCCTTGCGCATGTTCTAATTTCAATGTAACTGAAACTTGGCCGCCTTGACTGCTTGGGATGAGGGATCCAGCGACCTGAACTCCAATCTCAGCACAGAAATGCAGACGACCTCCTCAGTGGTTGCTTCATCGCCCGTGCTGTAGCCACCCTTCTCCTTGGCGACTACGCTGAACCAACTGCGCTTAGAGTGCAACACTGTTCTGGTAGACCGCTGCTGAGCTAGTCACTGAAGCAGCTATTGATGCTGCCCTCAGACTGCAAAGGCCACGGAAATTTTGCAGATTAAAGTCAACCCCGTTCTCTGGGCACGAAATTTAACAAGCACGATCAGATTTGCTAGCCCGCTCAGACACTTTGGTAATGGAGTGTTTCATGAAACGCGCATGCTAGCTTGGTCCAGGCTTGCGAGCCTGCTTCAGAATTTGTGAAATTGACTAGAAAACCAAGAGGTTACCTGTCTTGGGGAGAGATCTGTGAGAAACAGCAGGCCACAGACTGAAAGCTCTCACCAAATACTTTTCCTGTTCACGGACTCTGGGCTGCTGACCTGGACCTTTTCGGCGTCAACCACATGTCTGGGCCTTGGGCGCAAAAATGACGGCAGCGTGGCTCATGATGAATAGAGTTATGATGAACAAGCAGCTGGGCAGAGTGACACTGGGATAACGGATAACAGCTAGCATAGAAAAGCCAAGGGACTTGGAAGATCTCTCGGAAACAAGCCAACCTGGCATTGCATCTTCTGATTCTCTTACTCTTCTGCAGAAGATGCCCCTGGTTCTTTGCTGCTACTCACAGCTCACTGTTTGACTCCATCACCACGCCACTACACCCGACACAGTTGCTGCTGCCTCTGCCAAAGCGGGGTCTGTTAAGGGGGGGGTGACCCTCACCCGGTGAGGCCCCCCCTCCAAGTGCTTTTATCGGGGGTCCCCACCCAGCGGGCGCCCTGAATATACGTTTTCAAGCTTCCCCCCCCCCGCTTCCTAGTGGGATCTGGCTGGGGCTGGATGGTAGGAAATCTTAGTTGGACATGCGATCTTCTTCCGCATCCAGCAGCAACGACTGTGAAGCCTTGCAAAAGCGACTCTCAGTAAGGTGACCAACCCTGGTCACGAATCTTAATGTTTGCGGGTCCACACCTAGCTTGCTCCTGCGTGCTCCTTGGGGGCAGCTACATCACTTGACCCTGCGTCTTTGTCTTTTCGGCCAACAGCAGTCTTGCGCAGACTGAGATAGAGGGATAAAGAGGGTCATACATCTATATATATATATGTGTGTGTGTGTATATGTATACATAGGGATCACATAGAGACTATATCTATATCTATATATACATATATACATAGTGGGGATACTGGCAAAGGCCAGTCATGAATATCACCGGGTCTAAGGTCGAAGGCCAGCACACGGCCCGGCTCACGCAGTCTGCCACACTTATACATACCTAAACCCAGAACCCTGGACCTTAGACCGGGTGATATTCATAATTGGCCTTTGCCAGTATGCCCACTATGTATATATGTACATATAGATATAGATATAGTCTCTATGTGATCCCTATGTATACATATACACAAGTACATACATACATACATATATATATATGCTATATATATATATGACCCGTGATCTAGCTGCCCCCAAGGAGCACCCAAAAGCAAGCTAGGTACTCTGATCAAGTAACATACATCAACACAGCGGGGGCGGTCGGAAATCAAAGAGAACTTGAAAAGGTCTTGCTATGTTCTCCCCCTCTAATAGTGAAAGGAACTTCAAAAGCACGTGCATTAGGGTACCCCCCTTCAAATGACCCTTCAAGTCTTTCTAGTGGACCCCATATTCTGCCATGATGACCACGGACACCAAAGCAACCACCAGCACCGACGCCAAGGCCACCGCCAACAGCACCACCATCGGGTTGCATCACTTTTCCAGATACGGGTCGGGGCTGGCTCCCCACTTGTTGCCATTGTCTTATCATGCTGCTCGGATGGGCCTCCATTGCCTCGGGGTGCACGCTTCCGAACCAAGAGCGCCTCAGAAAGCACAAAGTCTGCAAAAGCTGTACTAGGGCCAGGGGTGACAATAGAAAACAAAAGCTCTGCCGCTTGCCTGCAAACAGCGGGGGTTGTGGGTATAAGCATTCCCTCAGTAGGTGAACTCTTGGAACCAACATGAGCCATCCAGGCCATCCAGGTGGAACACTGTTCCTGTGTAAAGCGTTCAGGGTTTCAAACGATTCATTTGAGGTCTGAAGCAATCAGAGAGGCACCCCACGAGATGCTGACTTGCTAAATACCACCTGATGATGGCCTTGCATCCCCGAACGACGTACACCCCAAAGAAATGTCAAAATTAACAGAGCCCCGCACTCTCCACAATGCCGGAGCCTCAGGCACAATCGTAACAGTGAGGTAGCCGCGCACACCGATGTCAGCGCTCTTATGCACTGCTACTGTTGTAGCAAGATCCATCCCCATTTTAATACCCCCTAAATAATAGGTGCCGTCATACAATCTGTCAACCCATAGGTTTGCAGAATGCAGGAACTGGGCACTTGACTCCTGGACCCACTCGGTGACGAAAGCATAAGCGGCTCCTGGAAAGAGGCCGAGTTGCTTGTCGCAACAGAATGTTGGGGTAGATAGGGTGATATAGGGTTAATGGAAAAGAAAATGTAAACTACAATTTAGGGCACCTTTTTATGTTGGGAGGGGGTCGCAGGGAACGAGGAGGAGAGCTGGCGAAGCAGAAGGCCCCACTTCAGAACAAATGAAAGCCTAAACACATATCAAACCTACAAGCACTGGGTCCTGCAGGGATCTCAGAGCTGAGAAAGATCCAGTGACCAGGCTCAAGGCCCTCACACAATCTTTCTGGTGGGCGGGTCATGTGCTTCTCTGGTGCAGGAGCCTTCTGCATCGGAAAGACTTGGCCATCCGCCTTCAAAACAAGCCTGAGGCTCAGAGGAAGGTGGCAAAGCAACCGAGATCGACAACTTGCGAAATTCACTGACTTCCAGGTACCAAGCAATCTACAAGTGTGCGACTGAGGACTCTGCCACACATTGGTAGCTGTTGGATCCTGCTGGTGAAAACAAGGCACTGACGACACTCCATGCTATTGCAGAGCTGAGGCCGCAGCCCAATATTCGAAGACCCGTGACCCAGTTGCCATAATCTTTGGCAACCGGCCTTCTTAAGCGTGAACTGCAACGACAAGATACGTTAGGATATGATGCAGATGTGACTCTTCCATCTGTTTCTTTTCTCCTCAAACCGAACATTCATGCCGTGGATAATTTAGCAACTACCCAGTTCGTCCGCCGCCCGCCTCCAGCAGCGCATGTAAACGGCGCTAAAAAAACTAAAATGCACTCTGATTGAAGAACAGATCACCATGTTTGATACCAAGCATGCATTCAACCACCTTCGGAATCATGGCAGGTTGCCGGCTTTGCAAGCTGTTGGATAAGGGTTCTGGCTGGGCACCAAGCAGGGTTGGGGCAGGATTCTCAACCTGTTGTCTTACTTCACGACAGCCTTTGCAACCTTGTTTCAAAATGTTAGTCGATTCGGCTGCATTTGGAAAAACACTTCTCTTTCCAAGAAAACTCCGCGAAACGTATCTGTGAAATGAATGAGCGCAGCCGGTTCGACGATATTTGCTTGATTCCTGCTTGAGCCAGAATGCAGGTGTTGTCACATCCAAGGCTAAGAGATAGAGGCACAGTCACCTGTGAGATACGATGACTGCATGGCAAGGAGAACGGACCCCACCATAGCGGACAGTAATGGAAAAAAACCTCGCAAGTCCTGAAATCTCCTGAGCCCCTATATCAATCCATGCTACCTACGACCCAGGAGCCCACTGTGTAGGTAGCAGGGCTTCAGGCAGAGGTGGGGACTCGGCCTTCAAGCGATCTAAGAGGAACCGCTCAGCTGCAATGAGCAAGTGCACCGCCAGCTCTGAGGAGATCTCTCCAACCTCCACAACATGGGGGTACGCGCAGGCATTTCGGGCTTGGAGAATAGGGTTCCTGCGGATGTACAGGGATTACATCGGCACTGGGGGGATCTTAAAGGATTCTCTCGGTAATATAACTCTAAAGCATTCTACGCTCCTGTAAAGATTCTACGGCAGAAACATGTCCACAACATATTATAGAGAGAAAGAGACTGAGTACAATGAAGGGCATGGAGGCTGCGCGCGCTTTAACGACACCGGCCGGCCTGGTCGGTGTAGATATACCTGAGCAAGCGGCTATTACGCGGCCTTCTTGCTGCTGATTCCCATCATGTATCATGGAGGGAACGGGGATGTAGAATGAGGAAATGGAAAACAAACCCAGTTTCCATGGCTTTGTCATCTGAGTGTCCATTATTGATTAGGAGCTGGGTTTTTCCCGACTTAGGATGAGCACACGCAGCCCTGGGGCCCCAGTCCCTCGACCTGGGTCAGCCAAGGGGCTCCAGCAGCAGGAGGAAGACGGGGTGTGCAACATCTTGAAGCACGATCTGCTCCTCGGCATCGGACCTCGCTGGGCACAGCCGGGGATCGCACTTAAAAGTCTGCGAAGGCCTCATTATTGTTCTGTTACAAGCTGTATAATTAAGTATACTATGCTAATAGGTTCCTCTACATAGCCATACATAGCCAAAACTTCAAACCCAAGAAGACCTTGGCTGCAGACGACTCACGCATGCCCCCATAGAAGAGTGCTCTGAAGTGCTCAGAGCGAGCTGCCAAGTGTGCACGCCTGCAAAAGGGCGACAGCCGGCGGAGCAGACTTGAACTTGCTTGGCATTGCAGAGTCGTCTTGAGAGAAAGTAGGCGCCAGTGTCAAGGCCCCAGCGTTGCGTACACAGACTGGTTCTCAACTATGAAGGTGACCTCAGTCCCCAGCTGCCGTTGTGTGGCTACGGGCATCCATTGTGACACTGCGTCAATCTGCCTCCATTACAGAGAGCACTTCCCATCGGCCCTTTACAGCGAGGTCACTGGGGAGTCCTTTGGAATCTGCGGCAGGTTTCTGCAAGGCATCTCCGTAACACTGTTCGACACATTTCGACACATCAAGTTACCTACACGGGCTCCGCTGAGAAAAGTGCGTCTGCGAATGCTGGGTTGTTGATCAACTTTCGCAAATCATCCACCAGATTCGACGGCCTCGGCAGCTGCCGTTTGGCATGCTGACAGGATGAGTACAAGTGGCTTGACAAGGCAAAGCATAGCAATGCATTGTGAGGCACTGTCCGACAAATTCATGCTACGTGTGTTAGGCAGGTGTCCGGCTGTACTTCAGTGTGCAGGGGCCGTCAGAAACGCACTTGGCATCTGGCGGTATGCTGACAGGTTCAAACCTGAACTCGTAAAAATCGTTCAATACCTTGGCCCAAGCTTCCAAAAGAACACCGCTTCTAGCAAACCTACAGTCTCTTGGTGGTAAGACCGTCAGCAGGCTAGAGCGGGCCTTTTTCGACTCTCTGCCAGCCGGCCCGTCTGTTCGGTTTAAGCTCACTTCTGTCAGCAGTGCTGCAGGTGGTCGTGGCTCAGCTCCGGGAACTTGTCAGTTTGCCCAGGCTTTAAAGCGAAGCTGAAAAATCTCCACCACAACCAGACAACCAGTCTAGCGCCATCCCGTTTAGCACGTTCATGATGCAAAACACCACCGAGGCCAACAAGTGTCGAAGCCTTCGTGTCGGGTCCGATCAATCCAACCCAACCGAAACGTTGCATTAGGGTTGAAGGTGACTGCATGACCGATTCTGATGGGCGGTCCTGTCCCAAAGTCGCCTGGCGACATATCTATGTGGGCCGTTCGAGGCACAAAGAGCATTCATTTCGGGGGGAGGGAATAGTCCGAGGAATCCGGCCTTGCGCCAGCTTAGCCTCCTCTCCTCTTTGTGCGTCGCATGTACCGCATTTCTTCTCCCGAGGCACGGTGCTTGCAAGCACATCGCCAAACCCATTTGTTCAGTGAAGGGAGCCTCTCCAAACTCTCCCCAACCCAATTCGTGTAGACGTTGTCGAAAGCCCAAATATCCAGAATGAGACACACTGCGAAACGCCAAGTGCGAGTTCCCTTTTCCAGGCGTGCAGTCGTGGGATGATCAGCTTCAGCAAATGCCCGTGATGTCATTAGATGCTGGCTCTGCGAATTTCAACGAAGCCCGTATGCGAAGAGTCCTTGCAACCACACCCTCCTCGTCCCACACAGCCACAAGACAGAAATCTTCGCAGTATGGAAGGAGCACCCCAGCTCCACATTGAGAGCTAGATAGCTCTGCCAAGTTCAACCACAGGAGCACGTCACCTGTGGAGATGCTCACAATGGAGACATACCGGTGTGCTTCATCCAGGCCTGCCAGCTCCTCACCGTTTGCTGAGAATGCCAAGGAGAAGATTCCACCGCATAAGGCCCTCGACCAGGCTCCTGTCCTGCCACACCAGAGGTCAATCTCTTCCCAGTTTGGTTCTCGGCTCGCAATGACAATTGATGTGCCATCGGGCGAGAAAAGCACATCCGAGAAGAATCCGTCCGTGCCGCTGCCTAAGGACCAGATCCGATGGCCAGACTCGATTTCCCAAACGCTTGCAGGTTCATCCCAGGAGCCGCCGGCAACAATTCGTTTGCAGTCTGGGGAGAAGCGAAAAACAGAGCAGCAAGTTGCGCACTCGCAGACGCAACGCATCTCAGGAATATTCCAAATCTGCAGGCGATTGACATTGTCTTCTTCACCAGGCCCATGTGCCCAGAATGCGAGCAGCTGTCCACCATTACAGATACACACATGATGCGCTTCGTATGGCGTTACGCAAGCCTCCTGGTCGAAGATGAGCTGACATCCAGTCATATCCTCGTGCTCCGAACAGACAAGACTTTTCTGCAACGTGTCTCAGCATTGTGTCTTTTTTGTAAATAAGAAAAGCACTCTCTGCATCTACGCTGCCCACACTTTGCTCCTGGTCTCCGTTCGGGTGGCGAGGGAATTGCTCAGACGATCAAATGCCGCAGAGCAGACTTTCTCTCCAGTGGTCAAGCTGGACACGGGCTGCATACCTAGCAGGTCAGCCATTCAAATAGGAGGTACAACTTCCTGAAAGTCCCACACATGCCAGAATCCAAAATTTCTGTGGCTGTGCGCCTGACAGGCGCCACAGCTGTGCACCGCCATCTCCAGTCCAGGCCAGGAAGCGCAGACCTGCTAGTTCCAGGAGCCATGTCAACAGCGAGATCTCTATAATTGCGCACTAGCAGTACTTGGTGTGAGAAAGATGGGGCTGGCTCAGGCCCATAGGAAACAATCTGAAAGTGGATCGTAGTTAAGATGCCCTTGAAGACTTCGATGTGCCTTCTGTGAAGACCATGTGCAACATGTCTCCATCACGCAGTCCTGCAAAGTTCACCGTGGATCATCAGATGCAACCAACCTGGCAGCCCCTGGGCCAGGCTGAAGCTGTGAAGTCCTGCATCTGTCAATGAGGCAGCATCCTGCAGCTCCAGCCTTCGAAGAAGCAGTCCTGAGCAGCAGGACTCGAATGTGATTTGCGCTAAGCAAGTCGGCACGATCCTCCGTAATCATTACAGGAAACCCGGCTAAGTCGTTCGGAGAAGAATTGTGACATTGTTGGATGCCCCCTCACTGCTGGATGAGATTTTGGGTTGGATGAGGGTCGCGTGCCTGGGCGAAAGAAAATTAGTTCTCTTCAAGCAACATGGGAGCAACAAACACCTTCATCCTGCATCATCCTGCCATTTGAGATGCGAAGACCTTCCAGACTCCCACATTTCTTCGCCCAAGCTGCGGAAGGCGCTCTTGTCACGTATACCCAGGGCCAAGGCAGCCTTTTCTCGCAGCTCCGCAGTGGAGGAGCACTCCTGCAGTTGCTTAGATTCTATGGATTTTGTAAAAGATTCAATGTATAATATCTTTCGACATGATCCTGTTGCCTTTTAGTGGGTGGTTCGAGCTTCTGCAGGCCTGCTCGGCTCTCTGACAGAAGATCGCTTTTGCATGCTTCCGCTTGTGGGCGCTTCACAGACCCTCCACTCCCTTCTCAGCTTTCTTCTAGGCCTTGATTAAGCAAGCCTGCAACTCAATTTCAAGAGGCCTGGGCCAACAGAGCTCCACAAAAACCTAACAAGCGGCCTGAAGACGTCAACAATGTTACATACAAAGCTCGTTCTCTCCTACGCAAGAGCCTTTACGCTTCGCGATGAGAAGCTTTGGAAGGAAAGGATCCAGGGTGGCTTGGGCTTAGGGTTGAGGCCCACCTTTTGGGGTTCAGGGTTTAGATGTTGGCAGGTCAACCACACTCTGCCTGAACCTCGTCCAAGGTTGCCAGAGCTTCGCCGGTCACCGCATGATGTAGGGCCAAGCTGACAGCATCACTCGGCGGCTCCATGCGGAGGAGCCAACTACTTGCCCTTTGCTCAACTGGCGGTATGGATCTATTCTATATATGCCAACACGACTTCTCCTTACGTACTCTGAACGTCAGAAGCTGGTCCTCGGTTGCTTGCATTCAATTCCGTCATCCATCTTCACATCTTTGAGCCGAACGCACTGGACTGAGTCCTTCTCACAACATCTTGAAACTGAACGCCGACCGTGCAGAAACTGCCGAATCTCTGATCCATCTCGAGTCGCTATGCTGCCATTGTAGCCACCGAAGACGTACAAGGAGTTGTTAAAGACCTGTGGCTGGCTGAGAGCTGCTTTGTCTTGTGGCCGACCGATACCAATCGCTGGTATCATCTACATGCTTGATGGAAGTATGACTTGCACAAAGAGTACGCAATCAGTTGCACAATGTGGCTGGCTTCCGTAGCACATCCTGGCCTCTGCGACGAGCGATGATCTGCCACTGGGAGGTTCTTCCGTGCTTAGCACAAACCTGCAAGGACAATGACAACCCAGCACCCGTGCAAGAAAGGGACCTTGAAGCTGTGCACGCCTCTCAGCACCATCACTCGTCTGGCTGCAAACAAGGCTTGCTGAGCTTTGTACCAAGTATGGCAATCAAAGCGGAACTCGTAGAGGTCGTTTAACCGCTCCTGCCAATGGTAGCTCACTTGAAGATGCTGCGATGCAACAACATCTTTCGCAGCAGCCACAGTAGTAAAATCTCAGCCTGCCCACTGTAGCCTCCGAAGAGAAATAACGAGCTACCATAGACCTGAGCTGGTGCTTTCTTGAACTGCCTTTTGTGTACCCGAGCAAATGATGTCGCATTCCTTCTGCTGGTAGCCACTACGCATGTTTCCCACAGAGCGGCCCCCCAAGTATCGGGCTCACCATCGCAGAGAGAGAGAGACACACACACACACACAAAGACAGAGAGAGAGAGAGAGAGGCACAGCGCCGTGACGACTGCCGCAGAAAGATAACTTGCCTCAAGAGAACTGTGGTCGCAGCTACGCTGGCATGAAAGTAGCGCGGAGACGGCACCTGCTGCAGAGCAAAATTGGTTAGCCAGTTCTGACAAGCAATGAAGTGACTGCTGAGCTTCAGCTATCCTGATCAAATGCCCTGCGCCACAACTCGTTCTTGTTCACCTCAACCCTCTCTTTGGGGCGCGTGTTAATTGCACCTGCCCAGCTGACCGTACAGACGACCAAGTCCTTCAATTGCGTTGCGTGTGTCAAGCGGATCACTCATGACCCATGAAGAGCCACACGGCGCCTGTCTGCCCCACAACTCATGCAGCCCCTTGTGGGCAGCCCAAAAAGGATCCATGCTCTTGAGCAACAACTTGTGCGGTTGTTATTTGATATTATTTGCAGCCCGATTGAGCGATCAGTCCTGGAGCCCATCCGGAACTGGTGAAAGTCGTTCATTCGGTGCACGCCTTGGCATAGCATGGCATAGCCACCCATTGAGTCCAGAGTTCATTCAAAAAACTTGGCAAAACTTTCATGTCGTGTTGCTCCCGGGCCTTTTCTGGCAAGTGAACCAATGTAACTAATGGGTCTTGCGATTGCGGTTTGTCTACAATCTCTCCAGCTGCTCTACAGAAAGCCGAGAAGACACATGCATCGCGGAACCCAAATGTCTCCGAGCGCAAAGGAAAACGTTTTCGGGAACCTGACAGGCCCTCCTTCCACAGCTGAAACAACAATGACACGAGCCGAAATTGCTGTTCGGAGAGTTGGAAGTGAGTAAGACTCTTCATGGTTAGGCAGCATGCATCATAGGATGTTGCTCAATGCTTCTGCCAGGGAAGAAGCCATCGTAGCCACCGAAGAGGAAGACAGATCCGTTGTGAGTCGCCCATGACGGACAACTCCTCATGCAGGCATCTTCCCTTGATCGCTGCCTCAAACGATGACCTGGTCTTGCTTAGCCTTGCTTTTGACTTGACGCATGGAAAACCTTGCATTCACTAAGGCAGAACAAAGCTTTCACAAACTTGCACAAAAGGCAGATACAGGAGCTCCTGCCGGAAGGGATAAATCCCTGTACTTGTGTCGAGTACCACCTTGGCATCTGCAGCCCTGCAGAAAGATTAGAAAGTACGTCTCTGTGAAACTCGGTGCAGTCCTAGAATTTGCGTTCCTGCGATGAACCATGATGAAACCAGACAGCAGACAGCATTATCCAGCTCAGCGATGGACGACCCTCGCTCAAAGTCGAAGTCAAACATGTCGTTCAACCACGCCGAGCCATCGTAGCCACCAAAGACGTACATGAAGTCACCGTGCCTCATCTTTCTGAGGGCTGGAATGTGGACGTGGACAGCGCTCGTTCTGCATGTTTTTCAGGGCGAGAAGACTTGATGAATTTGAATAGGGCGCATCCAGAGACGTCCTTCGCAAGACAGACCCCAATAGTCTCATGCTAATTGAGACCAGCAACACAGCTGACACGTAGCCAAATCGAGTTGAAGGCACGCTGCCTTTGTGACCCGACCTTGGCATGGCTTTCGTAGCGCAACAGAACACGGGGAAACTTTGGAAACACCAAAGCTGCAAGGCATTGTGAAGCATTCCGAAAGAATACTGGAACGTAGCACTTCCAATTAGAGCCTCGCTTCAGCACTTCTGAGGTCCACACGGCACCGCCTGCCAGGTGCTCGTGTCGAAGTTGAAGCTGTGAAAGTCGTTTAACCAAGTGAAGCCGGAGTAGCCTCCGAACCTCCACATGCCACACATGACACGTACATCCACGTATACGGCACAAACAAAGCCTTGCCAGCGCTCCCAGCAGCCGGGACGCGCTTTGCAAAACCCAGTTGAGTTGCTGACGTTGACTGACTGAAGCCAAGGAGCAAATACATTTTGTTGCCGTGGACAACAGCACCGTTGTTCTCACGGCCAGCAGGAACCTTACACGAAATGTGAGACGCATACTGCCACAGAGGACTAATGAGAATAGTGAGATGCATACACCGCGGCATGGCTCTGCTTCCAGCTAAGACCACGGCCGTGCCTTGGACATCAAGTCGAGTCCAGTACCTGCCACGCATATCGGTCTCAAGCCACAACCACTTGCGACTGTGACTGTGACCACCCAGGGACGTATCGGACGTCCGCCTTTGCCTTGAACATGTCTTCTACTCTTCGACCACCACCAGCCCATGCCACTCTGCCCTGCTGCAATGGTGGGCGGCACTGAGCAACAAAACCACAGTGAACGTTTGTGAACATTTTCCCATTTCAGCCCGCACCATCATTACCTATGGCTCTAGGCCCCGGCCCTGGGAGCCCGCCCTCCCGCGCCCCCCCTGCCACTGCTGGCACTCTTAGCCCTCAGGATTGCAGGGCGGTCCCTCGTCTCTTTCCTTCCAAGGCCTTGTATGAATGCTTCAGAGGTTCTCTTTCTGTGTGGTCTGCACCCCAATATGGCTCACGATAGCGTGTGCCATAAAACGAAGTATACAAACAGCAACCTCTATGCACGTCTCCCAAACAGGCTGCCTAGATGGGAAGTTGAAGCGATAGATGTCGTCTAGCCGACCTCAGCATTCTACAGGCCACACTTAACCAAGATCATCATGGTACAGATCTTGCTTCTGTGGCGAAGGCCTCGTTTATAGTCCAGTGCTAAGACCGTCACCACTTCCACCATACCCACCAAAGACGTACAGCGCGTCCTGCACCAGAAATACAAAGCGTAGTCAGATGTCAATTTAAATCGTGAGCCAGAGGTCCTGGTATATCACACTGGACGCGCCGCTCCGCCTGAGTCTGAGGTCTTCAACACCTACTCCTGGTGGGACATACTGCGCTGTGACTGCTTGCATCGATCAACATTCACAATTCTCAACCGCTTGCTGTATGGAAAAATGAGGCTCAAGATGTCTGAAATAGCTGGGTGCCCGGGCTCACCCGGCTTCACAGGGGAGTTCAGCTCGACTTCCCGCCATCTCGGAGGCTTCGGGCTGTGAGAGCTGTGGTATTTGGGTAAGTTAAGCACGAACCCAATCCAATTCAATACTCAAGCTGAAGATTCTTCCTGAGAAGGCTGCAGGCCCAGTCCAGAAAGCTCAGCATGTCAGGGTATTCGTTATACATCAGTAAACAAAAACAGAAACTGGTGTTCATTGTGTCTCCATATGGGCTCTCATCCCCTCTACAAGCTGCCTAAATGCACACACTGGATCCATGGTTGCTCTCGTACGTATCCGAACGTTCACCCCAGCTGCCGACGAAAACTTGTTCCTGGGCCTGCCTCCGCAGCAAGCTTATGCTGCAGTCATTGCGGCTATCGCCCTCCACCTGCAGGTGCGTGTCAATTTCAGGGGCTTCACGTGCCACAGGCTCACTTATCTGAAATAAGTAGGTGGGACATACCTATGCCAGCCCCGCGTCCATGAATTTCTGAATACCACTGTTATACCAATGGCCTCCGGCACCGCGGGCCCAGCCGCCAGCAGCGACTCCATGGCCCTGCATCTGTCCCAAATTTCAGGGTCCTCGTCCTCTGTGAGCCAGGAGTCCACCAGAGTCAGGCAGGATCTGCAAGAGCACGATATCATCTTGACCCTGTAGACAACAGGAGCCCTAATCGACTGCCAGAATGCACCCTCTTTCTGCCACTCCGCTCACCGCTCTGAGTGGAGATGGAAGAACATGCCTGACTTGCTCTGCTGGCCAAGATAAAAACCTTCTGCAAACATTGATTGCTACAAGCAGAGCACTGCAGGCCAGCTGTCATCTGCGGTTGAAGCTCAGACTTGGCACAGGGAGCTCTCGAGGCTCCTCCGTCACCTGCAGCATCACGAGGCCGGGCGTCCAAATGCGGCACAGGACGTGCTTTCCCCGCCTTTTGTAATGGACGTTTTTTCCAGGCTTGACGGCGGAGACCGTCTCTTCTAGAGGTTTGTGCACCTCAGTTGAATGTCTCATGTCAAGACCATGGTAACAAGGGCAAGAGTCGCAGGATTGAGCTCATCAACTTCAATGCCATGCTGGTAGACAGGGGATGCTATAGAAATGCTTAGGCCGCTGCCATGGATGGTGCGAAACCCTCGCCATTCCTGTAGATGATCTCACACTCGTCCTCGGCCATCACTTTGACATGCAAATGGTAGTTTCCCAAAATAGGGGGACCCCCAATATAGATCCCAAATACTATGGTCTTTATTGTAGAGACCCCCAAAAGGGTACCCCTAATTTTTGGAAATCTCCACATGATGCCTGAAAGTTGCAGCGGTAAGATGCTCACCCCTGGTACATGGCCCTTACCAGCACATACCCTTCTTCGCAGTTTGCAGAATCCACAACACGGATCGCAGACTCCAAAATTCTTGGGACCCCAGTTTCTAGGGCTAGGAAAAAGTTCACGGTGGCGAACCATAAAATCGAAATGGCCCTGAAGTTCAAGGCCCTGAAGTGCTGCCAAATGGGCCGACTCGATGGTGTCAAAGATGGACTCGATGAGGGGAGCTGGGTCCTGCCAGTCCGCTAGCTCAAAAAGATACGCTGGTCAAGACACGACGTTCAGCTTGCTTCCAATTTCAATCTATCCACGAAGAGTGCTTCTGAGCAGAGATCTAGCATGGCTAAGTACATGCCGAGGTCCGTAGCTCAACAACCATGTCCTGCGCCCACGAGGCAAGGTCCCCTGCACTTCTCGGGCTGCAAAAGACTGTTAGGATCCCCGTCGAGGCAGGCAAATCTTCGACGCGTCGTAACGCAAGGGACAAAGGCTTGCAACTCCCCACTTTGAGGTAAGTGAGTCGCACACCCTTGAAGCGTTTCAGAACTCACCAAGATAAACAGAGAGAGAGAGAGAGAGAGAGAGAGAGAGCTGGCTGGTGCGCTTAGCACTCTCTTTCACGGCCTCCAACAAAGCCGATGGTCAAGAACGGGGCTTCGATCCTGGCTGACCTCCCGTGGTGGCTTGTATCTGAGTTTAGAGCAAGAGGAGGAAGAGGGAGGTGTAGTATATATCTATCGCATACTACTGCCCGTTGCTCGTGTTCCTACTCTCCTTGCATTGGTCCTCTCTCATTTTTATTCTTCGGCGCCTAGAGTAATCCTGACTCTTGCCATCGATAATTCCAGATCCTGATGCAAGTTTGTTGCAAATTTGCTGACACCCCTCGCGCAAAGTTACCTGGTAGGCTCACCTTTCTATGAATCCTTTCGCCACCAATGATGTCATACAAGTCTGGATTTCAAGCCTCATGAGCGAGGAAATTCCAACTTGCTCATCCACCCGGCTAGACTCTCAGGTTTGCTAGGCACACGCACATCGGGCTATGTTCTGTAAGTGTCAAGCCTGAGTGGCTTGACAAAGGGCTTTAGCAACCATCTTGGAGCCTGAACTGCTTACCCCATCCTTGGGAGGAGTCTAGAAAACCATTGGGAGGCATCCTTTAGTCTAAACCAAGGAAACCATTAGATGATTCAAATACATGATGTGTTCCTCATGGCGTGGCCCTACACCATGGACCTCAGCAGCCCGAGGGTCAGCGAGTGCATCTCCACGGTGCGGGCCGAGGTGTCGGTCCAATCGAAGAAAGACCTTTGACTCGTGCGATGTCATGTGTCAAAGCGTATAGGCTTTGGGTCTTAAACCACTCGTATCTGGCGTCCATGCTGCCGCGGCGTGCACCCCGAGAGTTAACAGTTGAGCAGGCCCACATCTTCTTGTCCACCCCCTTTGCTTAGGCGTTTTTAGCCGAAAAGCTGCTTTGCTTGCTAGTTTATATAGTCGTTGATAGAGTTGAGTTTTCAGGTGTCACTTCTTCAGGCAAGCAGAGGTACCCATCCCGCACTTGGGATGTCAGCCTCGGAACTTCAAAACTTAGGACTTAGGACCACCAGGGCCGCGGCTCACCAAATTGCACGAAGACGAGTTTACGACAATTCGCGGCGACCCTCAGAGAGACGTGCCCATTTGGCTGTTGCTACATGCATCAGATGCCAAGCAAGAGCATTCGCTGAGCTCTTGACACTCCTCCAATAGTGTGCTGGACATTCATCACAGTTGCGGACTTAGCAAAGCACTGTCTTCGTAGTTCTCAGTAAAAATTAGGTAAAAAGTTATGTAGGGATGATACATGGGGTATATTTCCTGATTCCCTACCAAGAACTAGTAAGCTGTGGCCCAATGCATTCTCAAACGAGATCCTTTCAGCTTCAGCTTCCATGGGAATCCAGCATTGGAATGCGTTTTAGCTCTGTCACAAGCATAGCTGCTCAGGCTGCGGCATAATTCAAGGCATGGTCCTGGGTCGTCATGAACACCATCATGTGCTCATTCCTGTTCACATTCACTTCTTCACCCTTCAAGCGGTGGTTGACATTGCATTTTGACAGACGTCTAACTGTACATTCTCTCCTCTCAGAAGCATCGTTCGACCGCAGGCCAACCGCTGTGGGGACGGCATTGTGCTTGTAGCCTTGGCATGATAGACCAAGGATGACCAGGCGATCAAGAATCTCTGCATACCAGTACAATCAGCTTCCTAGTTCTCCGTAGATACTGGCCATCCCGGCAGAAATCCTATTTCTGCCACCAGATGGTCTTGGCGCCCTGCCGCTTCTGAGAGTGAGGATGTCGTACTGCCCACGCGCCCTCAAAGGAAGCAAGGACTTTCCGCGGAATATGACCATGAGATGTGTGAAGCAAGCTTCCAAGCCCTCTGCTGTTTGTTGCCGATGTTTCGGTCCTTTGTTGGCTGCCACACCACAGTGTAGCAGTATCCAGCCTCGCGGGGCTTTGGGCTGCACTTCAGGACGATTCCGCTCTATGCCAGGGCTTTCGCTCTTTACAAGTCTAAGACCGATGCGATAGGATTCCGCCACCCAAACTTGCCGCGATCCAGCCTTGGATGCACTGGTCTTCGTAAGAACGGTCTTACATGTTACATGGCCATACATCAATGGAGCCTTTGCTGGGATGCAGACTGCTTGCTGTCAGGCACAGCTTCTTCTAACCTTTGCATCAAGACATGCTCAGGTGCCCGGAAGCCGTCAATCTAGGACTGAGCGGCAATTGGCTCGGGTCTTTTTACAATGCCTTTTAAAAAGATGCAAGTTATGTTGCGCAGGGTTGGCGACTATGCTACAGGCATGTGCGCGAATCCAAGTGAAGCTCCAAGAATGCACACTGACCGGCTGTGCCTGACACCACATGAAGTGTTGCACGAGGCCAAATGAGCGACCAGCGGCAAACAGATGAGAAGAACATCAGAAGGCAGTAAGACGAAAGATGGACTGTCGTTTGGCCAAGCTGCTTCGGCAGCGGCACATTCGGCTTAGCGGGCAATGCGTTCTTTGAACTCGTATACTTGCCACCTTGGCTTCAGCATCTCTTTGCAGTACCGATGCAGAGAACCGTGCTATGGTCGAGAAGAGGCTCGCAAGATGAAATGCTCGGCTACTGGCTCATGACTTGTGCAAAGATCTCTGAGGGGTCGCCGCTCGCCTCATTCAAGTGACACCCCAGCAGCCGGGCCCGCACAGCAGCACTTCCAGCGTCCGACCTCTACGACATCTGGGTGCACGCCGTTGAATAGCAGAACCCGTGCAACGAGCTGCAGCGCGGTGGTCTGAGCGGCAAGATCTTAACATCATCCGACATCTGACCGTCACAAAACCAAGGTCTGCTTAATCCCAATGACATGCTTCTGTTAGCTTTTCTAGAGTACCGTGCTTAGGGCCTCCTCTGGCTGGGTCTGTTGAGAACAGAGCGCAGCTAAAGCGAGGCCAGTAGCTACAGTTGGCTCAAGGTACACTTCCTCGAAGACTTCTAGGAGTAATCATTGCATGTTTTGCAACCCCGCCGAGACAGAGCATGTTGCCACCTCGCGTTGGCCCAGAAGTCTGAGCTGCTTAGAGCTTAGCTATCCCCCGCCTGCTCCACAGCGTTGCCCGAAGCAGCAAACAAACTATGGGCATCCTCAACATGCACTGATAAGGTGTCAAGGAACCACTGCTGGCTTTGGTCTGAAGGCGTGTGGACTGCACTCTGCCAAATGAACCACAAATCCAGATTGACAGGTAGTCATCATCCGCCATCGTAACCCTAGCCTTGGAGCAGGATCGTTGTAAATTCAATTTTCCTGAACCGTTTGTTCTACACCAGATGGCATCTGTTCGGTCCTTGGCTGCACGAAGCGCTTCAATGCTGTCATCGCGATCGGCCACCGCGCATGTGCCAAGCTTTTTGCCTGCTTCAGATGGCACTGCTCAGGCTTCTTCAATGTGATTCTTCGATTTTGTTAAGGCAAAACACTTGCTTCTATCTGACAGCATCTGAGAGTAGGCTAGCAGTGGTGTGAGCACCCCGCCAAAACTGAGATGCGAGAAACGCGATTCGAGGCAGCACGCCCTATCATGCTTTGGGAGTCTTGGAGTCTTGCTCAATCCCTTTCGGCTTGAAGTACTCAAGTGGATGACTTCGGGATGCACGGGGTGGAGATTCTGCAAAGGCCGAACATTGACACAGCTGGCCATTGTAGTTACTTTGCAGCTACCAAAAGATCGGATTGCGTGAGCACTCACATGTTCTCCAGCCCAGGAGCTAAGTCGAGAGAGCCGTGCGCGGGCCATGCCCATGTAAGCGGCCGCCTGGAGGCGCACGTACATTCGGGCTCGGGAGTGGGTTGTACCAATTGCAGCTTTGTCTAATCAGTTGACGCGGGAAACTGCATCTGTGTGGGTGTCATATTATGCACAATCAGCTTAGACTTCCTTTCCCAAGGCTCGGGCGTGTGCCGCACTGCTGCAGCAGTGTAATGTGCTTGCCAGACACAGGCAGTCGATGGCATCCGTGTGGCCAGTTGCATCTCGTCTGCCCATGCAAGCCAGCTCTGCAAATTCGAAGCTCTTTGGCTCTGTCCGTGGCGCTAGCGCTCAGCGCTCGGCGCTCAGCGTGGGCAAACGTCTCCCGAAGGATATTTCCGCAGGTGCCGTGCTAGGCGAAAGGTCATCAGGATCAGCGGCAAGCAGAGAAGTAGCAGGAGAACACTCATGGCCGAGACCCTACCGAAGAGCCGCTGTGAGAGGTCCGAGCACGGCCAGATCAGGAAGGAGACGCTGCCTATCACTAACGAGCACAAGCCATTGATGGTGCCAAACGTTCGATTCCCAAACGTATGCCCAAGGAAAGAGAAGGCTGCAGAGTACAGCAAAGCCCGGTAATTGGTGAAGGCGAAGAATCCTACGAGTTGCAGTTGGAGGGATGGTACCAGCGCCACCGAGTTCCAGACAATGTTCAGGAATATCACCACAAAAAATGTCACCGCAAAGCCTTGTTTGGAAAGGAGCAAGCTGTACAGCGGTGCGAATAACGAGGAAGCTGGAAGCAGAGCTGTAAAGATCTGAACATAAGTATAGTCCGTCTCCGCATCGCCTAGGGACTCGAGCAAAAGCTTGTTGAAGCCCAAATAGCTATTTGAACTAAACACTTGCGTGGTGAAGAGCACCAAGGCGAAGGCAAACTCCAGACTCGCACATTGGCGTCTCACCGGCAGGCCGTGAAGTCTTGGGTGCTTAGAGTCGGAGGAGCCCGCAGCCTCAGCCTCCAGGGCCCGAAGCTCCTTGGCGTTGCGGGCCTCGAGCGTCCTCAGCGGAGCTCCAGACCAGACGGCAAGCAGGACAATGCCAGGCAGAGTGCCATAGAACCCAAACATGGTGAAGCGCGGCACTTTTTGGCGATAAGCCTGGTAGAAGCCGATGGGAATCACGGCCGAGGCATCAATGAGGCAGTTTGAGAATGTCATGACCAACGGGAAATAGCGCGGCTGGACGATGAAGGCCAGCTTGAAAGCATGCATGATGAGAGAGGAGCCTCCTGCACCAATCAAAACCGTGGAGAGGCCCATGACGTCCACAACGCCGCTTGTGCCGCTGGAGCCGTCGGCCCGGCCCATAACAAACAAGCCTACAGAGCCCAGTAGGCCGCCCACTGCAATCAGAAAGAGTGGCCCAGCTCGGTCTGTCACAAAGCTGACCAGGGCCAGGCTGATGATCGCTGCCATCTGCCCCACGGTGTACAGAAGGACCATGCGGCTGCTCCGTTCTTCGCAGAGCGGCTCGTCCTCGCAGAGATCCCGGTACACTCCGTCCTCCTCTAGCAGGGGCTGCCACGAAGCCCAGCCGAAAATTGGCCCGGAGAACAGCACAGTCACCACAAGCCCCAAAAGAACCGTGGCCCACTGGCGCACTCCAGGCTGAGCATCGTTGCACTCTTCCAGGCTTGTTGGTACTGACGAAGATGCTATGGTAACGTCCGAGTCTTCAAGGACTTCGCCGGAATCCTTGCACCCACTTTCCGCATCAGACGGCTGATCCGCATGTTCTGGTTGTTTCATCGGCTCCATAATTGTAAGGAACACACACGCTTCAGCTCCCAACCCGGAGCTGCTGCTGCTCTCAACTGGGGTTCTTGTTGAAATGCTATTAAGCATGATCATTGTTAATCTACACTGGGCCCAGGCATACTTCAAAATGCAACAGGTTGTTCAACAAGAGCCCAGTCAAATCTAAATGTGTCCGCTGGTGGAACTATTCTGCGACTTCCTTGGGGCTAACTATTGGAGACAACGTCTGCTGACCCGGTGTTCTAGGGGTCTCAGTAGGTTCCAACAGCGGACTGAAAAACACCGGCAATTCACGATGCCGCTATGCTTGGGCCAAGAATAACCTGGGTGGAAAAGGTTCGTAACCCAAGCATGTGCCACTGAACAAGAACTTCTCGTCAAGCATCCTCGGAACCGTGAAGTCCTCCCCTGCACCTTGTCAAATTGATTGGAAAAAGCTTTGCACTGGCCAGGCTGGCCTCCTGCGCTGGTTCTCGGAGCTCCTTGGCCAGCTTGGCGAGCTCCTGAGGCTGCTGCACGGCGCTTCAGATACAGCTTCACCGTCTCACACAGGCAAATGCGAATGTGGTTCCAAGGACAGGCAAACACCGTCAGCTCTCCTGCCACGCGGCCAGGGCCTGTGTGACGGGAATTCTATTTTGTTGCATGTAGGACCTTTGCGAGCTAGCTGACGTGTTCGCCTGTAAGCAGAGCTCATCTGCTCACGCACACAAACGGCCACTGCCACTGCCAGCGGCACCACCAGCAGCACGAGCACTTAGCAACCAACGCCACTAGCACCAGCACCCCCGCCGCCACCACCGCCTCCTCCAGCAGCACCGGCACCGTCCACCGTCCACCGCCCACCGCCGTCACTCCCGCCGCTGCCGCTGCCACCCCCACCACCCCCACCACCCCCACCACCCCCACCACCCCCACCACCCCCACCACCACAACCACCACCACCACCACCACCACCACCACCACCACCACCACCACCAATTACCGTTGCCATTACGATTGCCACTGTTGTTGCTATTCCTGTCGCGCTTACAATTGCTATAGCTATCACTAGCACAATGACTTTATGATGACCAATGCCAAGATTACACGTTACCCTCCCGCTTCACATGTTCTGTGTTCCCTTACCACCTCCACTGTACTACCCCTTAGGTTGCCGCTCAGCTCTAGATTTAATAAGCCCTGAAGATCCTTAAATAAGCTTGATTAAGGGGAGCATGGTGGTGTGGTGACGGAATCCATCAACATGCTCCGGCGTCTGGCCTTGTCCAGATCAAACTCCATGGCTGCCACGCCCATGGCCTTCCAGGCATCTGCCTCCGTGCAAGGTCGGCCTACTGTCGGCCTACATCTACAAGGCTCTGCGGGATTGCGTAAGGGTTCTGAATGGTCTTGGAGGCATGAGGCATGAGGGCTGAACACAAGTTTGTAGCGGTAAGAAGCGCAAAAGCCTGCAAGAAATTGCAGCGTTTGGCACACAGCTCACTTTACGTCTGAGCTGCTGATTCATTGCATACCCATGCCATACAAGGGACCGTTCAGCACGAGGAAATGTAGCACGGAAATGTGCAAACCCGCTTTTGCCGTCTACAAAATTGCGCAGCTGAAGGGCAGACAATCACCTACTCCACTGCGACTCCTAACCGGGCATATTTCTCGATCTTTGTTGGACAACTGCCCGTTGAGTCCATAATGCATTCCCACGTTCTGAATGTCTTCTCAGCTGGCTTGGACTGCAATCCTTTCATCGCAATTTGCAGCTACCGCTGTAAGCTGCATACACGAGATTAAGCGCAGACTGGCCTGCCCAGCGCGGTCCCCAGCAACCTGAAGCAAGCCATCTCTCTAGGATCCACTTCTTGGACCTTCTTCCCTTTTATACCTCCCAAGAATCCCAAGCTTCCGGATGCCTTGGCGAGACGCAGGGCTTCGCGACCTGCCGTAGCCGCCTCTGCACACTGAAGCTTTAAAAGCAGCCGGCAAGCCACTTCTGATGGTCCGATCTGGAATCTCCCAGCCTCTTGGTAACGATGCGTCTGCGTGCATACCTGGCATCAGGTGGTTTAGCTGTAACTTCAGCATCAGTCATCATCCCCCACCAGGACTTCTGAAGGCTGAAGAAATGTCAGGCCACTTGAAGGCCCGTCAATTTTTTGTTGAGAGACTCGCTTTGAGATGCTGGAATAAACCAGAGGAGTCAACCTCGGCTACCAGCAGCTGCGCCTGCAGGCACAGGCCACTCTGATGACTTGGGTTCGAGGCTGAGTGTCCTTGTAGAATCCTGGATTTATTTAAGCAGGATTCCTTGGCTGATTGCTGTTTGAAAACCTGTCAGATGCAGTTGCACCGTTGCACTCGATTAGGTAGCAAAAATGCCACTTTCTCGGGAATGCTCGCACGACCACTAGTATGCAGCGCCCAAACATTTTGACATGCTGAACCGGCACCGACCTTGGCTTCGCTCTTTGGATCCTCGGGCACGAATGGCGAATGGACCAGGTAGGGCAGCTGTTCCAGGTTGGGGACTGGGGCAGGACGTGCATTCTAGGACGCGCCACATGTCACATGGCAGCCCAGCTCTTACCACAGCACAGGGATAGCCGCATCGATGACCAGCGCAAAGATCAGCCGTTGCAGTCCAAGGCCCCGGCATTGACGGTCTTGAAGAGTGCTGCCGCCTAATGCAATCCAGTTGTATTGCCTTCCTATCCAGCAAATTGTTTGGAGCATTGGCTCCTCTATGTTGCCTCCTCTTGTAAACAGAGACTTACACCAGCTGTCCTGATGGCAAGTAGAGATGTCCCGCCTCAGCGGCCACGGCACGTGCTTCAGGCCGCTTCTGCTGCTTGAGGTAAATGTCGATCCTTAGGGCAAGCAAGCATGAGCAGGCCCCTGAAACAGAAAGCCCTGGAAAATTGCGACTCCTGCTGACAAAGCTCTTCGTGCTCATGGCCTGACTCTGCATCTGCTGGTTCCCAGCTTTCTGGAACCTAGGGCCATAGAGAGCAGTTGTTTTGTGAAGAGTGGCAGACTGTTCGGTTGGAAAGAATGCAACGGTGCTAGTCACTCACCTTGACTGCTGGCAAGGCTTATCCAGACCCCGCGTGCCCTGTGCGGCCCAAACCTGTTGACCGGGGCTTGCACGCAGCTATTGCCTCATCGGCCTTAACCAGGGCCTCATCGTAGGCAGCCTGTGCCAAGGAGGTGCTTAAAGGATCGCTCTCCAAACACTTCAAGCCATAACTTCTTTTAAAGAAAGGTTGGAAATAGGAATCAACTGCCAATGTCCGAAGGAGTGCAATCGAAGCAAATGTGGGGGCAATCTTGCGAAACCGACAATTCGGCTGGAAAGGTGTAAACTAGGACATCAGACGCACGGCAAATCAAGTCCTGATGCAGCTTGCAGCAGCTCCGGAGACCCAACTCATGCATGCCCAAACCCTCATGAAGCACTAATGCCGAGAAGTCTTAAAGCTGGACTTCGGATACCGAAAAAGAGCTTGAAGTATCACAAGTGAGATCTCCTCATATCCCTCGATATCCCTTGCATCTACTCATCTACTCTAGCCCCCTTGTCTGACCAAACTTAGGCTCTGCCTCGGCCAGAGCAGCTTTGGCTGCTGCAAGGGAGGCTGCTGCCTCCTCAGCTTCTGGTGTAGGGAGCTTGGGCGGTGGGGGTGTAAAGTCGGCCAAGCAACGGCTTTAGAAGGGTGAAGAGCTCTTGTTTTACTATTGGATCCCAATCGTTCTCACCATCTTGGGCCTACGCAACCCTTTTCTTCTAATGCTTGACTGGAAAAATGGAGATGTGGTATGTAGTGGGGATACCTTACAAACAGGGGAAGGCGTCTTCGCATACTGATAATGAAGCAGGTTTGCAAGTGACAGATGAAACATGTGAACAACACCCCTCCGCCAAACCTCACCATTGCCGGCAAACCCCGGCAAAACTGAGTCGCCGACTGCCATTGCAGCCGAACGTCTGCAAATAAGGATGTCAAAGCTACAGCGGCTCCCAACTCAACCAAAAAGGCAAGTTGACCGTATGGGTTGAGATGCTGCTGACATTCTATCAGGCACTTGCTACTTTGTGAGCAATTGCTGGCCGCATCTTCCTCAACACACTATAGGCCATCCCTAAACTACTCCAATGCCTGGAGCCTGAGGTCGAGGGCGCTGCACATGAAGAAGCCAGACATGCGTGAACTATGAACCTGAGACGCTAGCAAGGGAACCTGGACAATTTCCTACAACGTACTCTGGCTCCCATGGCCCCAGGTGGCTTTCAAGGAAAACGTTCCCCGAGGAGGATGCATGAGCCAGAAACACATCTAGGATAATTTTTTGGCTGGTGTCATGAAAACCCAATTGCGAAAATCCCTGCCCTTGACTGAGCTGGCCCGCAGATCGGAATGGTTGATTTCTTTGAAGCGAGAAGTCATCCTGTCTCCAGGTGGCATCCTTTGGCACCTGATCTGCTGTCACGGCTTCGCGGCCCGGCCCTGCTCTTGATTTGCCCTTGTGATCTGGACCACCCACTGTATACTTCTAGCTACCAATGTCGGGATGCGTCCATGAAGTGAACAGGGATCTTGGGCCGAGCTTTGCGAGGCACAATGGACATAGACTGGTGCAGTGTCATTGGCATGACTAGCGAGAGCAGGGTGCTTCGCCTTGTTCGATCTCCAATCTTTCAGGCTTGTCAGCAAGTTGGGATGTATTCTCTCATATCAAAGCAAGGCTCCGTGGGCGCTAATGCTGTGGATTGAGATCCCATAGCCGATGCGCATGCCATCAGTTGAAGGACTTGGCAGAGGACACTGGCGAGATTTCAATACCTATGACAACTAGCAGCCAACCAGTTCCAAAAGGCTGTCTGCATCGACTACAGGCTCCAGGCTGGAACTGCTTGTGTGCGATGCGGGCACTACATCGCAATGCTGCTGCTGCTTTATCCAGCGGATCTGAAAAAATGTGGTCGGTCAAACACCGCCCTCAGAGCCTCCACTCGAGTCTAAGAGAGGCGGCAGCAATGCTCAGAGTACTTACACAAAAGGCGGCAGCTACATAGCTTCCGGTTGGAGTCTGCCAGACGTCGTGGGGACGGGAACAGTCCATCTTCTATTGAATTCTATTGTAGCATACCAACTGCAACTGGACAAGTGGCCCTCATGCTGCTGTTTGCAAGACTGCCGGCACTTTCTTGCTTCCAGCGAAGGCTCTGTAAGCTTGCCCTTCTGGAAAACACGAGCCTTCCTGGACAGTTGCGATAAGGAATGTGGCATGCTAAGCTTTGGCTTCTGCTTTTCGAAAATTATCCTATCTCAAGAACCAAGTCCAGTGTAAGGCAAATCGTGCATCCTGGCTGAAGGCATAATGGACTCACTGCCAGGCAGGTAGGGTGAAACAGCCTGTCGCTTACGACGAACGCTATTTGTACACAACTTCTGGCTTTGCATCATTGCATCCTCCTTAAAAACACAAGGCATCAGCTGTCACAGTTGTTGTATACGTCACAAGGCATGCCACAGGCCCTGGCTCACGAACCTTCTTCCAGGGCGCCTGTGTTGGGCCAAATCTGAGATGCCTTAACGGATCACAGCCTTCTGCATGCTCAGGACAGGGCAGATGCAAGCAGGGGAGCAATGAAAATCTGTTAACGCTCCAGCGGCTGCCAACATTAAGGAACTACGACACCTAGACATGACTCCAGGAAGCGCCTGTCACTCGAGGACCGTGTAAGTCGTGCTTCGACCAACCTGCCCAAGTTCTGCGGTCTTTCTTGCCATAATATGAAACTGTCTTTTCTTGCTAACATCGCATCACAAACAAGGCGCAAAGCCTCCAAGGTCCAGCGGCGAGCTCCATCCAAAGCCTGAAGCTGAAGGCTGGAGCTCTGGCGGCGCAGTGTTTTTTTAGTTTTCATCTCTCAGAGGTCGTTAAGATACGTTAAGCGCCACCAACAGGCCTGTGGCAAGCAAACATGATCCGGATTCAGAATCCGCCTTTACACGGACTCACTTATTATCGTTCTGTCTATACACGTTTTGTTGTGACACTGTGAGGCTGTTGAGTCAGAGGATAGTCCCCGATGTCAGACGCAACCATTGATGAATACACGTAAACCTCTGGTCTCCTCGTCCCAACTACCCTGTCCCCATGCACCAAGCCCTCTACGTGGATTCGGCACAGGAACATGGCCTTCAAGTCGCAGAATGGGGTACCGGTCTTCAACAATGAGCCGCTAATGGGGGCATGACAAACTGCGGACTGTGCTATTGGAATCTCCTGGGCCTCCATGGGCGTTGTTGATCTCAGGTCCATCATTTAGGTGGGAGCACGTTTGTTTTGTTATCAAAAGCATGCCGCGTTTTGGATTTTTGGATGTCGCGTTTCGGGTTCCGAAGAGTGCATTTTGGGGCTTATGGAAACTGCCGATTCCGTCTCCAGAAACCGAACTTCCACCCTTCATACCAGCGAAGCAAACAAAACGCACGTCCAGAGAGCCCCAGGACCACCCAATGAGGCACCCTACGGGGAGGGAGTTGTTCTAAAGGAACAGATTGAGTGAACACTTGAAACCCAATCTTGTGTGTGATATGGTCGGGATATAACCTGAAACAATGTTCGTGGTCTTTTAAGCATTTTGAAATAGATTTTTCTCAAGCAAGGGATACTGAGCTTTCGCGCCAATCTCAGGACACGGGCAGGTTGTATCCAGATAGCCCGCTTTCCTGTAATTACCGAACACGCCTGAAATGATATTAGGAGTCTTTACATAATTTGTGAACTGCTAAGTACAGAATACTGGGCTTTGTGGGAGGCAGCCGTCAAAGCTTTTCGCTTTTAGCTTGGGATCAAAACGTGGTTGGCCATCTCACCGGCATCTCTCACTGCAATAGCCTATCATATGGGACCTAAGTGGAAAGTCCACATCGTCGCAGTTTTTCCTGCGTGGTTGTTGCGTGGTCGGCGTGTCCGTTCGGGTTTGCGGGTTGTCATGAGCTGCTCTTGCGAAACCAGGGATTTCGTTTTGCCAGGGCCTCAAACGCAGTCAGGATTTGTCAGAGTGTCTCTGGATTTCTACCTGAACTTGGGCTTTGGGTTTCCATGAGGCCCTTTTCCTTTTCCAAACCTGCAGGTGCAGATTGCCAGGGCCTCGAAACGCACTACTCCGAACATGCAAACCTGAAATCTAAAAAAAGAAAAAAAAACTACATCCTAAACCGAAACCCTACACCCTCAACCCCACAACCTGCAACCCTGAATCCAACAGCCCCACCTCAACCCCAAAGCACCCGCGGTCATAACCTTATATAAAGTAAGTTCCCACCCCTAACCCTAAAGTCTCAAGGCTCGAAGCCTACATCATGGACCCTCCGACGCTCAAATCCCAAAGCCTAA
Organism: Symbiodinium pilosum; assembly: GCA_905231905.1. Classification (NCBI taxonomy): domain Eukaryota; class Dinophyceae; order Suessiales; family Symbiodiniaceae; genus Symbiodinium; species Symbiodinium pilosum. The sequence continues at coordinate 51,844 of CAJNIZ010006213.1, forward strand.
ATCCCACACTCAATCCCCACACCCAAACTCCCCCGAAAGCAACGATGCACTCAACACGACATTGTAAATCTAAGCATCGCTGCCACTGCGCCACATCAAAAACCGTGAACCCTAAACCCAAACCCTCAGTCCCAAACCCTAAATCCAAACCACCAATCTCTCCATAAATTCCGAGCCTCACGCCCAAACCCCCGAAGTCTAAATCTTAATCCCAAACTCTCCCTAAATCCCGAACCTTGACCCCAAAGCAACCCCCCAAGCCGTAAATCCATCCTCAGACACAAACCCTAAAGCCCAAAATGCAAATCTCAAGTCAAAACCCCTGAACCCAAAGCTCAAACCTCAACCCCTGAACCATCAACCCTGAATCCACAACCCTCGACCCACCCGCCTCCCAACCCCAAAGCACCCTCAGCCTCAACCCTAAATTCCCAAGCCCCAAACCCTACACACCCTGAGTCCAAGCCTCAAATCCCAAAGCCCAAATTCGAACCCTAAATGCCACACCTAAATCCAGATCCCAACTTTCCAGTAATCCTGAAACTCCTGAAGCTGGCTCACAGGCAACATGTCAAAACCTCACATGTCAGAAGCTCACATGTCAACAGCTCGCAAGGAAGCTCATGTGTTCTAAAGGGATCTAATTATGTTAGTGAGTGCTTTGTGATCTTACTACTACGGATTTGCTGTATTTCCGCAGCTTCTGCATTGCTGTTACCAATGCTATTTATACGTGACCCAGAGCTGGACCTGAAATATCCGCACCAGACCTGAAACCGTTAAACCCCAAAAGCCCCACCCAATAACCTGATTGAGAACCCTGAGCATAGCTCTGCACCACGCTGCATAGCACTGCAGCCAAGCTGCGGTGGTATTTGCCACCTGGCCCACAACTTTAGGGCTTAGGAGTTGCTTCACAGGAGGACATGTCAACAAGGCCCACTTCACTCAGACGCAGGCTGCTGCCCTTGGACTTCTGCTGCAGTAATGGCTCTTAGCTATCCCCCCACAAACTCTCAATGATGGCAACATCACAGCGGAAGCAGTTGGGATTTTGAAGGGCACAGATTGTCAAACCTACAAGGTGTCACACACACACACCAGTCAGGTATCAAACGGACAGATAACAAAACTGAAGGAGCATCCCTGTTTTGATGCAGCCGATCACCAAGATGGGTGTTTCTCTGTTTCCTGCTGTTGCTCGGTGCACCTCCATAGAGTCTGACCGCCACTGGCTTCGGACCATCAGCGACGCAGACCGAGTGGCGTCGATCGCCTTGTGAAGAAGCATCTCCGGACAGAAGAAGCAGCGCAGGTTCTTGCAGCAGATAATGAGACTGCTTGCAGACAATACCAGTCAACATCTAGTATGGGATCCCTACATATATTTTTTCTCAGCGTAAGGGGAGGAGCCACGAAGGGCAGTTCACAATCTTGAAAAGAACCAAGCCAGCAATCCCCGGCACTCACCGCAGCCCAATCTGCTTATACACCTGCATTCCTATGCAATTCCACATTTCAGAATGGATACTTGGTCAAACGGCTCAAGTCTCTGCCGGCAGGGCCGCTTCCGTTTTGGAGACAGTCCAAGGCTCTGGCAAAATCCTGAGCGCAAACGCTCCGTGGATACCGATCAAGCCAGATCTTTTCAAGTTGTTCCAGGAGAGTCTTACCACTAGTACTAGTAAGCAGTACTACGATCATAACGAGTATTACCATCTTTATTATTGTCATTATGACCTTTCATGATATCATTACTATCATAACTGTTAAATCTAGCATTACGATCATAACTATTGTTACTCTTACTATTGTCAGCACTATCGTTGCTATGATTACTAGTATTACTAGTATCCCTGGCATTACTAGTATTGCTAGTATTACTTATACAAATATTACTATTCTGACTACCATTGTTACTACTAAGAATTACTGCTTCATATTCTTTAAATCTCAAAGATTTATCGGCCCTCGGCTTCAGGCGTCCAAGGTCTGCGACTTGCTTTCCTTCTTGCGCCAGGTCGTCTGAATGCCTTTCCCCTGAGAGAGAAATGCTAAACCCTGGCTTTGGGGCCTAGAACATAGGTCAGCCATGAGTACAGCAGAAACGAAAAGCTCGCGGGCTTGGGGTCCTAAATTCTGGGTACTCTTGCTTTCAGCGAGGCCATCTATCAAAGATCCTACACTTCAGGGACCTTACTATGAGGACCTCGATTGTGGGAAGCGTCTCGTTTTCAAGTCCACGTAAGCAATCGAACACGAAACGCTGGAGTCTTTTCGTCCCAAGAAACCTGATGACTGGAAATGGAAGCTTGCGCCATTTCAGGTGCAAGGCCCTGGCCAGCGAACTCATGTGCGGTGTCTTGGTAAAGTTGAGCATCCGCACCTGAAGGAGTCTCAAGTCCATGATGATTCGCTCAACTAATCTTGTTGCCGCTCTAGCAATCTCTCCTCTGCTCCCCCCCCCCCACTCGCAACAGCTGCAGAAGACCTTGCGGAGAAGTGCATGCAGGCATGATTCACAGGTCACTCATTTCTGGATACCCAACCTTGTTGCCTGCCAGGAACCTGAGCACATCAAATTAATGCGGGCTCGTGATCTGGTTGTGATGGATCTGCTGGCCATTGCACGCGATCACTCTCCCAATGTCAGTCTGCAACTGCAAGCAAGAGCCTAATGCCTCCCTCCTGCCCTGCTGGCGAGCAGTTTTCACATGCCCGCAACAGGTAAGCGGCTGAAGACTAGCCCTGGGCACCCGCACCCTTGGGAAAGAGCCTCGCTTCCCAAGCTGACCTTCTTGACCTGCCACGGCTTCGCTACCAAGCCTAGACCGCACGTGACTTCCAGGCTGATCTAGGTGACATGCAGCTGCTGGCGAGCCACTTTGGAGGAAGCAGGAAGAAGAACATTTCTGATATTTGATTGTTTGCTGCTGTCGCGGTCAAAGCGACAGAGCCCAACCACAGCAATAGCAAGGATCAAAACCCTTTCTGGAATCGCTGAAGATGATGATACTGATCAACATCATAGGAAAGGTTATGCTCTCAAGATGGACTTGAGGCTCACCCCAACAAGGCCAACTTGAGTCCCAGCATGCAAGGGTTCCCTTTGGATTGGAATGTCGCAAAAACACTTGGGACCAATGAACTGAGCAACTCTCTGATAGCCCAAAACCCCCCATCGTCTCCTTGTCGCCCCTGTAGAAGATCCTAGAAGCTTGAATTGAAGGAGCCCCGAAGCCGTAAACCTTAAGCCTTAAACCATAAAGCTTAAACACGAAACTACTCTAACCCTCAGAACTCCCTAGGTGGACGCCAGGGAATCACCGCCTCAGCGTCTCGGCTGCTGGTCTTCTCCAGCGCCCAGACCTGAAGCCATGATTTTAGTCAATTGGATGCTTTGCGTCCATGTTAATGTTGATTGAGGTATGGAGGAGTGGGTATGCGGTATATGGTTGACATACTCATTCAAGCAAGCAAAGCGGCATGCGGCCAGATGCACATCTGCAGTCAAACTCAAACTTGCTCAAACTGAGGGCACTTTTTCAGTATAAGTCCCAGTGCCGTTTCATGAACCCCTAGTTTTGGGAAACCCTAATATATAACCTAAATACATACCCCTAATATATAATCCCAATATATAGCCCCAATATATAGCCCAAATGTATAATCCCAATAGATATCCCAATATATCTGCTCTTGTTCTTCCGAGGCCTCGCCAGGTGTCGCCGCTGTGATGAGCTTCACCTGTCGTTGAATCTGTACGCTCAGTGGCAGCAATTTGGGTCCTGCCCCCACCCATTAACGGTCGATAATAGGGTCATATTCAGGGCTATATACATAATGATATTATAAATTTTATCCAACTGTTAATGAGTGGGGGCAGTACCCAAACAACACTACAGACGAAATCCCCCCTGATATTCAACCCCGCATCCCCTAATACGAAATATGCCAAATGTACGAAGGAGTATTTACCATCAGGAGGGAAGGTTTATTAGGGGGCGGTTGGGAAGAACACACCACGGCCTGTGTCAGGTCTGTTTCAGCGCAAGGAGGGCTACGTACAGTGTATCACAAGATCTGACCCCAGCTGCTATCAGCTGCTCTCACTGCCATAATTACCTGCATCCTCGGAATCCTACTCGTGCGAGGCGTGGAGGCGTGGACGACTTGGGCCATGCTTGACATTAAGGGCCGATGTGTTGAAAGGGTTTTGCATGCATTTCGCAACATAGCCCTGGCTGGAATTCAATTCAGGCACCACCTTCCTCAAAGTTACAGCCCCCTTCCTTTTCCAGCGCAGATAAAACTGATAAAACTACTAGAAGTACACGCTAGTACATTTGGGACCAGCAACGCCCGTAAACTCTACTCTCCCAAAGCCAAAAGCCTCGACCCTACACCTCAAAAGTGGAAACCCCCCGAAATCGGAAACCTCAGTGGCGTAACCTTACACCCACCCCCCGCCCCCCCGCCCCGCAAGCACCCCAAAGCCGAGGGAAAGACTCAAAGCCGTGGCTCCTGCCTCCAGCTCCTTGAGGACGTCGATACGCACGGTGACGACGAGCCCGGCAGAGCTGGGCAGCATCCTGAGAGCCACACAGGGGGGTTACAGTCCCCCTTAAGTAGGGTTATATATAGGGATATATTGGCATAGTGGAAAAGCAAATGGAAACTACTGTTTAGGGTTTAGGGTCTAGGGATTAGGGTTTAGGGTTAGAGTCCCCCTTAAGTAGATAGAATATGGGATATATGGGGGTCCTAGTATAATATACCCAAAGCCATACTCTATCTACTTAAGGGGGACTATAGCTTTAGGAATTGAGTTACCAATAATGGGTATAATGGGATAATGGAAAATGGAAACTCCTATAGTATAATAGGGGCTATATAGGGGTTTTAGGCGGATATATAGGGTTGAGGTTTTGGGTTTTTGGCTTCCCAGTATTTGCAGGACCCTTTTGGGGATCCCCATAATAAGGATTATGGTAGCTTGAGGTCTATATTGGGGTCCCCTGTTTCGGGAAATTACCATTTAGGATTTGAAGGAGAAGGGCTTGGCAAAGGTGAGAGTGGGTTGTTTTTGTTTGGAATGTATTAGAGTTGGTTGATTGTTTTTTTGAAAGGACATGCAAGGATTTGTCAATCCTTCGAACTCTTCATTTGCCCTGACACTGGAGGGTTGTTCCCCAGCCACCAGGTTTCTTGGCGAAGCCTCAAACCTCCATGTGTTTATGGCATTTACTCACTTTATCTCACTTTCACCTAGCAAGCTTGAAAGGGTACTCCTTGACGCAAAGCAGTGTGTGGATTTCACGCATATATTCCCCTAAGAACCCTATATAGCCCCTATAAGACTATGGGAGTTTCCATTTTCTTTTCCATTATCCCAGTATACCCAGTAATCCTCCGACGTTCACTCTAGAAGTTCACCGAAACCTAACCCACCAAACCCAATCCTGAATTTAAATCTTGCTACATCCAATGCTCGAAACTCTAAGCCCCTGCCCTTAAAACGTAGAATCTTCAACCCCAAATTGCAAACTCTTGCTGCTATGCCACAAAACCTATACTCAAGACTCTCTAACCTGAGACCTGGACCCAAAAGTTCCTTCTGAGAAGCCTCAAGAGAAGCCGGGCCCCTGGCGGCCAAAGTTGCCGGGCTTGTCGGAAGATCTCTGCCAGTATCCTGCAGGCTCTACAGGTTGAGGTATTTGGAACGTTTGAGGTGGGTTTCAGGTTGCTTGAGGTTTTGATGAATTTGGAGATAGAGGTTGGAGAGCATATGTGTTGCTGGATGTAACGGATGTACCGAAATCTCGCAGAGCAAAAGCAGCAGATAGCTGCTCCTTTCCGACGCGTGGCCTGGGTTAGATAGCATTCCGTACACTTAGGTTTTTTACAAACCCCCGTCGGAGTGCACGCGTTCGCTGCAGGATGCCTTGTGGACAAATGGCACTTGCAGTCAGTTTAGCCTGTTTCTGCCCACGCTCTTCCGTCAAGCCTTCATGTTAACTAGACCACACTTCTGGGTTGGGCAATCTAACAGGGTGGACCGGCCGTCATCTGTGAAAATTAAGCCTGCCCGACATAAGAAAATGCAGACGAGCAGACCTAACAAGCCCGACAGAGATCCTGACACCTGTTCTCACTTGATCAACCTTGCACTCCCATAGTACCATTCATACAAAAATCTTGCCATCCCCCTTAGCTGGCCCCAGCCGAGCTCTGCCTGAGTGCAGAGGAGGGATCAGACTTTCCAGCCTGGCGCACAGCTCGCACAGCTCGCACAGCTCGCCACAATGCCAAAAACCAGACCCCTGAAACGGAACCACAGGTCACGGGCTCCGTCGTGGTCAAGCTACATTATGATGTCACATGAAGGGCTCGGAGCCAAAGCGAATGTTGTCAAAACCTGGAAGAAAACATCTTGATCATCCGAAAGACTCGATCAGTAACAATCCTGGCTTCCCAAAACAATTTCTAGCCGAATGTGAGGGATGTCAGCAGAAAGGCCATGTAGGAAGCCTGATCTCAAGGAGGCAGTGTACGCAACAGAGAAGCCCTCAACTCACGTCCACACCTTCTGCATCAGTGCCGGCGCGTAGTAAATCAAGATTGCAGGGCCTTGGATGGAACTTTGGATAGTCCTCAGGGCCACAGTTCCTGCTTTGGATTTAGGAAAGATGGCCGGCTGCTGATCGAGGCACTTACTCGTAGAATCCTCCCAGCTACCAAGCCCGCGTCAGAGAGTGCCATGACACAACTCACGTCAATGTCTAGTTTGAAATCAGCAAAGGTACTGGCCTAATCACGTTCCTCAAAATTTGGTCTGGTCACTGGGCAACTGCGGCCCGAGCCCATGGGTACTGCGCCCTCCGGGAGATTCTCCAACTCAAAAAGTTGGTCCTGGCAGCTTAGACTGTGTGGCTAAGACTGTCTATTCAAAAAACCTGGATCGAAAGGTTAGTTGGAAAATCTTGGATTGGATCAGCTCCACCTGTCGGGATATTGCGCTCCTTGCAGCCGGTGTGAGCCAGCTCTTCCTCCAGAACGTCTCGATCCTGCAAACTGGCAAGCTCTACTTTAGGCTTGAGTTGCATGACACTGTCTTTTCAGACTTCCGTCATGGGTGCGGCTCAAGCAAAGAGTCCTGCGCAGGCACTGTCGTGAGCGCACCTGAGCACATGCTAGGACCTGCTAGAAGTCGAATATCAAATTTGCCGGCCAGCAGCGCTACTCCGCTACTCTTGACTAGCCGAAACAGGATTGCGCAATTTCCTGGGTGGCACTGCATGTTGTACGAGGCACAAGACGCTAAGCCACGCCTGAAAGCCTGCTCACATGCACTGTTTCTACGACCCTGCACTATTGGTCTGCAGGAATAGGCTGGCAAACATATCACGCCTGTGAAGCCTTCAGGGGCCTGGAAACCCCAGTGCCGTCAGGGGCCCCCACGGAGGATAGCCTGGCTGTCTCCTTGCGCCTTAGATTTCCGATTTGGTTGTAGGTTTCAAACTTCAAGCTTCGGGCTTCAGGCTTGAGGGTGGCTAGGTTCAAGGATGTGAAGTCCCTGCCGTCAAAACCGCCAAAAGCTCCAAAAAATCAGACACTCCTAGTTGGGTGAGGGCGTTCTAATGGGTACCGTAAAGACGTGGCACGTCCTGGCAGATCGCAACTGTCCCAAATGCCCGCGTAAGGATTGCAAAGATTTGCAAAGCACCAGAACCAGAATACTGGGCTGCCCAGCCATGACCACAAGTCTGAGCGCTGCTATGCAGCCGCGGTCTTTGGGCATCTGGGCGGAACACTGAAAAGCTTTGGGCTTTGAGGTTGAGGGGTGTGGGGTCGGATTTACATTGAAAATTGCATGCATGAGGTTAGAACGTTCACAGGCTCGGATTCAGGAATGAATCTTCGGCCAGGCCATTGAATGGGATGGCAGGTCGCCCTCTAACTGGAACGATAATGCTAGCGGATAGATCCACGTCATGATTCCACTAGTCCCAGTGCGGAATTCGGGCCCCAAGTGAGAGGAGCATCGGCGTATAGTGGCACAGCATCACCGTAGCCCGCAACACAGCAATCCGCATGCTTGTTTCATCACAGGTCGCTGGGCTACGCACTGCCCCAAGCGAGGGCTGATGGGAGGTCCACCTCCAGACCTTGCGAGCCAAGGGATCAAACTCTGTTGGCGCAGCTGTCACGGTGTCTTGTGCTTGCTGATGCAACTGCTTACGCTCGTCGCAGTATGTCAGCGCACACACTCCAAAGACTCAAAACAAACACTGATTAAAGGAAAGAGCATCGTTCCACTGCAACAAGGTTCTCTCGCAACGGGCATTCTCAAGCACTTTGTTGCGCAGAGTCAGGCTGCAGACATGATGCTCAGAGCCAGGCGAGATAGTCCTCCAGCACCTGAGACTCAGACCTGACATTTCTTGCAGCACGGGCAGACAATATTATCGGAACCGCAAACAACAATCCCTGCAAGCTTTACACCTCTTGAAAGAAGCACACCGGCTCCAGTGCGGTGAGTGGCCAATGTGTTCTGCTGGGTTTCCTTGCTGCCTGTCTGATGAGAGGTTCCTCCTGACTTCTCAGGGCCCTGGGAACATATAGAAGATGCGCTGGGCGCACTTGACTGCCAGCTCCCCCACAATCTTGAAAGACTTGATGAAGGAGCTCAACACCTCACGCAATGCTACAAGCCATGCAGCAAGTGAAATAAAGCACAACATGTGTTTCAGGCTGCCATCTCTAAAGGCGGACATGCAGCTACCACGTCCTGCTCTAGCACTGACAGTTGGCCAGCATCAATACAATCTTTGAAGACTTCCAGCCGCCAAGTCCAAATTGGACAAACTTGTAAAAGATTTGTTTGATCCGTCTTCGTTTGCAGCATCTGAATTCCAATAGCCCTTGACTCCGAATAAGTTGAGCCCCGCACTGTCCGGGGAAACTTGAGAACAAACTTTTCGCAGCCTTCCTGTTGCACGCAAGTGCTTTGAGAACTCCAGGCTGCGGATGGCTATGGGCATCTAGCCCCTTTCTTGGACACTGCAGCTCTGCATCGACCCAAGCACGTTCAGCATCCACAGCTCATCCTGCGGGTACGGCTCAGCGCCCGCTAGGTCTGTGAGCCAGTGGCAGAAGTAGAAGGCGACGTCTGCTGGTTCGACGCCTCATGACTGCGCAGTGTCCGCTACTGAACCACCTCTTCAATGTGTCACTTTGCAGAGTGTTCAACAACGTCAGTTGCCCTTTGGGCCTGGTGAGGCTTTGAAAAAGAACGCATCTCCAATTGGCATGCTACAGCGCAGGTTAACTTGAAAGAAGGGGTTTTGGGGCAACAGACTACCAGCTCTGAGACTAGTGAAATACAAGTGCTAATGTCAATGACCATGAAGGCAATGTTCGACTTCCAGTTACAGTTATGATGCCGAGGGGGAAAAAAACACCTTACCCACATACTCGTATGATGCAATCACATCATCATAAACTAGTAGCACTAGCAGCTACTAGCAGCATTGTTGATGAACCCTGCTCGTGACGACACGCTGACGATGGCTGCAGCCGACCAGTGCTGCAAGCACTATCAATATCATGCTGGCGATGTTGCTGCAGGAAATTGGCACGATAGGAAAGGACAACAACTATCAAAGGAATGCAAGAGCAGCAAGAACCGTAAATGTTCAAGACCAAAACTAGGAGGAAGAGCGGCAACACTGCCCATCTGGGGACTGGACCGCCGTCCTCCATGCACCTCAGCATATCAGCAGGATCTTCTCTCAGGGCCAGAGAAAATTGGGATCACATCCCAGAAGCTGAGGAATCTACTCCTTAAACTTTGTAAACAGCGCCCCAGGAGGAGCTTCGGCCTGCTAGCAGAACACACAGCAAGCACCCTCTCCCAGAAAAATCAATCCGTGAAGTCGCGCACCGGTTTCGCACGCAATGATCCACGCTAGCTTGTCTAACATGAGGCAGTGGAGCCATGCCGTGGAGTCAAGGCGCATTTGCGCGCACGGTATGGTCCCCAGCTTCTCTTTGGCAACAGATTCTGCAGGTCTGTGCACGCAAGGGGGGCTACAAAGCTACATGAGTTTGTCAAACAACGAGGCGTGCCAGGCATGCAAGGTACATTTGCAGAAGCCTACCGGACACCCACCAAGATCACAAAGAGGGCTCTGGATGGAGATGCATGTCCGTCACAGTCAATGCTGCAGCGACAGTCCCTCACAAGGGCTGGAAGTGCACCTGAGCAGCCGCCGGCAGTACGAGAGACATGGCATCCCTTGTCCTTTTTCAGACATATTGTTCCGTTTGACTTATGGTAACTGCAAGAGTCTTGTTAAGCCGCATGAGTTAGAGCTGCCTGAAATTGCTCCAAGACACTGCATGTTCCAGCCTTAGACAGCAGAAGCGGGACAATGCAAATCCGTCCACGGAAATAACTAGTTGCACCTATTGGGCACTCCTAGCTTCTCTAGCATTGAGGAAGCCCAGCAGCACACCCTGCTCGTTATCCTTCAAGGGATCCCTCCTCGCTTGCCAGGCCTTTGCACAAAGAAGCAGCTGAAACCAGCTCGATTCCATCTGCACAGTGGGACTAATTACACAGCGATGACATTTTGCCGATGCCCCTGCAAGAGAGAACTCTCCAAAGACTAGATTGGGTGGTTCGTTGGCCCTCATGCACTTGCACGCGCGCGATTTCAGGCCTCATGTTCAGGTTTTGGGGCAGAGCTACTGGCGATCCAGCCAAAGATACCTTGCCACGGTGATCAGAGCATCATTCAACATGAAAGTGACGACCCCTGTACAGCGGCTGAGGACGAGCAGGAGGAGGAATACTGTGATGGTGCTGTTTGTTGTTACAGAACTCGAAGAGGTCGCCTTTTGGTTCGGATTCATGATAAAAGGGAGCCCCAGTCAGAAAGACACCCAATTTTGTTAACACAAATCAAGTGTGCCGTTCTTCCCTGTACAGTACGCTGCTGACTCATTCCTTGCCTCCTGTGTCTGCGTCCACTCCAGCGGCTTGGCTGCTGCATCGAAGTAGCGCCGGTGGAGCTCCTTGGAATAAAGTAGTAATAACAGCAATAAGAGTAGTAGTAATAATAGTACTACTAAAAACGGGTAATAGCAATAATAATAGTAGTACTAGTAGTAATAATAGTCATAGTAGTAATTGTAGTAGAAGTAATAGATAGAAGAATAGCAAAGTAGTAATAGTGGTAGACATAATCGCAGCAATTGTAAATAGTAGTAGTAGTAGTAGTAGTCGTCGTCGTCGTCGTCGTCGTCGTAATAGTAGTAGTAACAGTAGTAGTAGTAGTAGTAGTAGTAGTGGTGGTAGTAGTAGTAGTGGTAGTAGTAAGAGTAAGAAAAATAATAATGGCAAAATTGTTTTCTTCGTCCCTGTAGAGTTTTTCTAACAGCGAAAAATGCCAGGGTCCTCGGATCTAAGCATCTTTCATTCAGGGAAAGGTAAGGACAGGAAACAGCAACAAGGCAGGAATTTTGGGCCCCTAGTGAGAAAGACATGCGTCAAGTCCTCTCAAACCCCCATACCCCAAACCGCAAACAAGAAGATGTCCCCAGCTTTTGAGTTAAAGTGATCCAGAAGTTTGAGACATAGAGGCTTCTTCAACACTGGGGTACCCTTGCTGACTTATTCCGGCATGAAATCCCATTTTGCAAACTCCTACGTGCCCAACATGCGGTCGCAGGGCAAAGTCCAGAAGCTGCAGCTTTTCCTGAAGGTCAGGCATCTCATTTTGTTTGCTGAATGTTCCTACGGTTTTGAGGATGTGGGCATTCATCCGAAACGGGATTCCACCTTACCCTCGCCAAAACCTAATATTACAGGAATCCCCCAAAACTCACACATAATTTTGAATTCTGGCAGCATTCGCTACCTGCTGCTACGTTGCTTGCACGAATCAGGTGACAGAAGGACTAGGGCTTGCAAAAGGAAAGCCCTCTGTTCGAACAGTTTCCGGATTAGTGCCATCTGCCGTGCTGAAGTTATACAAGCATGATGTCTGAATGCTGTGAGGAATACAGGAAGCTCGCTACAAATCATGATCTCCATCATACGAACTTGAAGCCTTCTGGTGGAGGCGCGGCTGCCGTATATACATTTTGAAGTACCCTTGTTAGCGTTGGACGTACCTCAATGTCGCCGCTTTCTTCGTGCCATCCGACGCTTGTAAAGCTTGAGCAATTATGGTCCAATCTGCTTGCACTATTCTTGGATTTCAGGCCTTGCCCTACTCCAAGATGTCAGGCCAGTGCATGGTAAGCGTTTGGTCTCAGATGATGGGATGATTGTGGCTAATTCCTGACGTGGCAACTGCTGCTGCTGCTGCTGCTGCTGCTGCTGCTGCTGCTGCTGTCGCTGTCGCCGCTGCTGTCGCCGCTGCTGTCGCCGCTGCTGTCGCCGCTGCTGCCGCCGCTAGCGACAATTTGCTCTCCCTGCATGGAGCATGATGGCAGAACTCTTTCACCCCCCCGCATAATAATGGGGCTTACGACTGCTTGCAATGTCCTGCTGAACTGGCAGCTATAATCAAACCCCTTTTGTGCCCAGCCGTGAGGTCCCCTGAGGCCTGCGTCGCCTTGGTCTGATACTGCAGGGTCAGTTCGCCAGCTTCCTTTGAGATGTTGAACTTCCTGCCTCAGCGCAGCAGTTTGCAGTTTGCAGCAATACTTTGCAGTCCTACTCAGAATACTCAGAACACAATCCTGATCCCCGCCAAGGCGCGCATGGCTGCCTGGCAGTCAAGGCAGTGGGGTCAAGCACTGCTCGCACGTCAGCAACTATTGGTGTGGGCCGCGCCCGCCTGCTGGAGAGCCAGAAGCTGCTCGTCGTGGCGCCGGTCGACCTCCATCTCTTGCTTTAGCAGCTCCTGCACTAGGCCATGCCACCATAAAGCAAGCTTCCTAATAGGAACATAGAACTACAAAAATGCAGGTCCATCCTGGTCAATCGTCGCTTGCGCCTGCCTGCATCGTAAAGGCTTCTGAGCATCTGGACACTTCTGGTCACAAGATTCCTGCGCAATGCTAGCACATGCCAGAATTTTGCAGGTCATGGCCCTGAGCCGCGAACTTTTTGCATTGATCATTCTTGGCACGGAGGTACTCCAAGTTAGCCTAGCAAGGCTCAGGCAGCAGTTGGCAACAGGTGCGGCGTCATATCCAAGATGGAGAGTAGAGCCATCATCTTGGCTGCGAGACAGATTCCATCTATGCGCCGCCTGATGCCGCTGAGTCAGTGTTGCCACGCGCTGGCGAACCTGCTCCTTTGGCTGTGGCCCAGTGCTTCAAACATCGGCAGTATCAGGACATGAACCCAGCACACATTTTTGCAGCAAATCAACTGCCCATTTTATGGGCAGATGCGGATCCTTTCGAGTATTCTTGGCGCCGGAGACCGCAACCCCTTCGATAACAAAGAAGTATCGCTCAAGTGGAACCATCTGGCTGCCAGACCTTCTCCCCTATGCCCGTCAGCTTCGTCCTGCAGGGCGTTGAGGTACTCCTTCTTCCTGGCACAGTCTCCAGCAAGCATGATCTGCTGCTGATCTGGCAAAGTATTAAAGAACACTACAATCTACAAGGAACCTCAGCGACTTCAGAATTAGAACTGCGCTTATCCTCAGAAAACTCCGCATGAAGCAACCGCTCTGACCGTTGAACTACCTTTTCACATTCCGTCCTTGCGTCCACGCGCTGAGGGTCTGGGAAGCCCTCTAGGAGGCTGGGTGGAGGCAGCGGCGGCTGCTCCTCGGACCATGCAACGATGTACTGCAACAAATGCGGCAAATCGCGTGCCAACATCAGGGCATTAAGGCAAGCTTGGGAAGCCACGTCCAATAGCTGACCTGCAAAAGCAGCACATGTGCATCCTGATCCACACGCTAAAATCTGTGAACCAGCCTGATTTTAAGGTCGGCCGGGCGCTGTGGTGGGGGCTTCCTGCAGGAAAGCTTGCGCGCTGAACTCCTAAAAACTGTCAGTGCTCCGACCACGCCTCCGGGTGCCAGTGACCCTGCATCTGGGAGGGGTAGCAAGTTGGGTGACGGATGTGACGGCACAAGCATGGCTCGGCTGTGGCTGAACAGGTTGTCACAGAGGTGTTCACCTCGAAGGCAGATGCCAAGGAGATGTTGGTGTGCAGAGCGATTTCGTTTGTTGGCCTCCTGCCTTAGGATTTCCAGAGCAGTTGGAGAGCTAATGAGTGTTTCTTGTTCACAAGTTTGCAAGGTTCAGGAAGAGAAGCATAGCTGCAGGGCTGCTAAGCACGAGTACCTTGGGCTGATCAGTCTGTGAGCCAACGGGTCGCTCGTCAGAGCTCGAACCATGGACAGCAGATGCAGAACAGAGACAGACTCCTGCGCAGTAAGCAGCCGCGCCTGCACTAGCCAGCCCATGTTGTACTCCATCTTGCACTGGGTGAAACGGATGGAGTCCTGACGAGCTTAGGACAGGTGGGCAAGCGGCTCCACTCATCCCAACTCTTGACCATCTTCCCTTTTCGCAGGCACACGCGAGCAGCAAAACGGCTCCTTCTGCTTCTTTGACAGCTCATGGTAAGAGGGCAGGGCGTAAGAGTAATGATCCAGAACATAGCCTCAGCTGCACTCCGCACACCTAGTTTCTACGCAAATGGCTGTAGTTGTCTGTTGTGACCCGGTGTGGGATGTCAGATAGTGCTCAGCCACAGCCCTTCACTTATCAAACCTTGTTGCTGCGTATTGCGTATGGTAGATTCCTACATATTGACTTTCTACAGGGACAAGGGCACTTCGGGTGAGCATTACATGTTATTCTGCTTCTGAGGCTACCAGCTGAGTGCAATGTCGTGGTCATGGATCGTCTCGCCCGCCTAGCGGCCCAAGCAACACAATGAACTTAGGCTGATGGGCTGCGATGTGAACTGGGTCCCAGAAGCTAAAGCACCCAGCAACCCGATTTCCTTTGCATGGCGGTCCTTCTCTTCTTGGGGATTCAATCAATCTAGGGGACCCTGACGAGCGCCTTGTAGCCGCGGTACGGCGCATGCTCCGGTGCTACGCTGGGCAGCAGCGGTACCTGGCAGGAGGAATCTGCACTGACAGCCCTGATTCATTGAAGGGAGCAACAGCGAGCACGGCAGTTTCTTGACTTTTGCAACAGGTCAGATGCACAAGCTTCATGATGTCGTGGATGGCAGTAAGGACCTCAGTGCAGAGTGAGCAATGAAAGAAGTGGATTTGTCAGGAAGCTGTAACGTTGCCGACCCCACAATCACATACAATCACAAGGTCGCCTTAGTACTTGGCAACTGAGACGCCTGTTCGGTCTCCAGAGTCACTCGTGCGTAGGGGCGGCACAAGCATTGCGAGGACGCGCTCCTCGTCGTGACCTTGATGTGTCTCCACACAACACGCGTTTGCAAGCGTTGAGGGGGTGCGCTTTTGGAAGCTCGCACAGAAGGTAATTCATAGGGATCATTATATTCAATGATGGAACCCGATCTCACAAACGTGAAACAAAATCCATCCTGTTTCCACTGGCACCGGCTGTTGGGACTTCAGAAAGAATCCTGTGCAGCTCTTTTTCATGCGAAAGCCCTGTGACAAGCTTTCGCATGGCGGACATGCCCAGTCATCAGATTGCTTTTTTCACAGCAGCCAGACGACTGCATCTATGGCCTGAAGAAATGGCATCACGCACAACTTGCTTGCAGTTGCTCCAAGAATTTTAAAACACCAACCCCTCAGTCTTTATGGTCAGGTGACAATGCCATGTTGTTTGAAGGCGGTTCAACAGCTTCGTTGTCATACTGAGTGCCATGCCTTCAACACCATCGCACAAAAGACCAGCATCGTGCCTTACGGTTTCCAAGTGGGAAGTAATGGGAAGTAGCTTGCGTCAGCTCATGTTTCTTCACTACAGTAGGAACCCCTTGGCTGCACCCATCCCGTCTGAGGACCCATACAGGAGCTCATCTATCCTCTCCCACTCTACCTGCACTCGCAACAAGCAGTGCTGCCATAACCCAATGCCCGGCAAACGCAGCCCATCCACACCTCGTTGAAGAAGCTTTGCCTGTCCCATACAGGACAAGTGCAATTTCAGCCTCTAGGAATAATGGAATCTGTGTGAGACCGTACCCAAAGCTTTTAAGGAGCTAGTCGTCGGATCGAAGATCTTTGTAGTGGAATTACACAAGAAGGTGGCATGGGAATCTTTCGTGTGAGCGGCCGGCCTCTTGGCAATCTCTTCCTTCTTCCGGCGTGGCTGCTTTGACCGAGCATTCCTTGGTCACGTAGGCTGCGCATGCCAGTGGCCAAGAAAGGAAGGACGTTTGCATGAGCATCTCAGCAGGCGGCTTGCTTTCACAATCAAATTTGCGCTGACTCAGCAATACTGCGCATGTCTCTGCTGGGTGAGAGGCAGTGGCTCCCACTCATCATCCACCCCGAAGCAGAATCTGGGAGCGAAAGCAAGTGATCCCACTGTGGACAGAGTGTGCTTGGACTGAAGGAGCATCACTTGCGCTGCCCTTGCGTGCGACTCTGCCAGTCGGGCCACATGGACCCACCGAGATCCTGGCGACTCGGCGCCACCCATCTTTCGCCGCATAAACCAGAAGACGGCAAACAGCGCACCCATCTGGCCATGCTAGGCAACTAAAAGCAACAAAGATGGAAGAACAGAGATGCAGGAGCCATTTCATGAGACCTTCCATTTCCGAGGCGGGCGCCGTCCTCTGGAACTCCTCCAGCGCACTTCGGCCACTGCTCACCAGTCCACCGTCGTCTGCCTGAGCTGGCAGAGCAAAGCGGCCTCTGAATTGTCAAGGACAAACCTGAGAGGCACGCCGTGTAGAGCAACAGCTCCGGAAAAGAGGCCAGGCAGTCCTCATAGAAGCCTGATTGCAGATTGCCACACATGAAAAGCCAGAGCACCATGACTTGACCCTGACCAGCTTCTCAACGGCAAAATAAATGACAAGGCCCGAGCTTTTGAGGCCATAGGTGGGATCGAGCATCCTTCCGCTCATGGCATGCCAACAACTCCCATGCCATCACACCTGATTACTCTCAACCTCATAGGAAGAGTACTTGTGAGCACAGCGGCAATTTATCAGGAAGCTCTGGCCGCATGCTTATGCAAGAGGCCTTTTGGCAGCTCGCCGCGCTCGGGACCAGTTTGTGGTCCTGCAGCTCTTGGATATCACAAACCCGGGCGCTGGCTGGGCGACTGGGCCCCCTCTCTCGTTCCAACACAGGACTGTCAGCTCTTGCCAACAGAACCAAAGCAAACCCGGCCTCCCCTTCATTAGCTCGGCCACGACAAGCCTGATGAGGTGGGCAGCACAATTCAGCTGCAATCGCTGTGACCTTCTACGCTTGCGATGCGTGCACTTGCCACAATTGACAACACCTTTCACTGATCAGGAGCCTGTGCTCGCCGTCGCCTTCCTCGATGTCTGCCCTCAAAGCATCAGTGCCGTGTCAAAGCTAGTATCATCTCGCGCATGGCGCGCAATCAAAGCTAGTTGTAGCTATTTGCGTTCATTCATCTGGATGGCATTCCATGGCAGTGCTACTGTGCATGCCAGACGGTACTGCCAATGGGTTCTGACTTTGCAATTGTCTGAGCATGCGCACTCGAGGATCATGGGCCTTAGCGCTTCAGATAGAATGCCTCCAACGCATTCTACCATCCAAGTACATTGCTGCAACACTGTGAGCGTCCTTGCTGGTCCCGCCCGCTGAGAGCAGGCACAATGCAGCTACCTTCAGGGCGCTGGCGGCTCCAGTTGGCGCTTCGCCACAGGCGCTGCATCCTTAAATCTCGCATGGATTTGGATTTGGATCCTAAGGGCTTCATCAGTAGGCCGTTGTAGCTCCAGGTTTGTTGTGCAGACACAGCAGACTCCGATCGGACAATTCCAGAACCAAATGCGCGGCATATGCTGCACATTGCAGACCCACCTCCATGTCGAGGTCTTTGTGCTGATCGGTGAAACTTTTCCTTTCGAGAAGCTTCAAGGGGAAGACGAAGAGACACTGAACACGCTTTCGAGCTGCGCCTTGCTGTTGTAACTTGGCTTTAAAAACTTAGGCAATGACTGGAAGTACAACAGGTCACCGGTTTCAGTGAGCTGGTTCCTCACGGCACTGAGGAAACAAGGCATGCCTCTGGACTTGCACCCTGCTGGGTGAGTCTGCAAGGCTGGCAAGCAGAACCGAACCGAGTGACTGCCATCCCCGTCCTAGGCTTCCAAAACCATAGCGTCGACACGACGCCTTCTCGGCCAGTCTTCGAGGGTCGCAGACTTTGTCCTCTGTCTGAAACCCTGCGTCTAAGGAGCGCTGCTGGCAACAGGCTGTCGTGGCACCACTCGAGCTTGGCTTCAGGCTAACCCGAGTGACCGCGAAGTCATTACCTACCAGCGCCAAGCACCATGAAAAGACAGGAATGTTTGCGTGATGCCCATCTGAACCCTGCCAGCCTTCAGGGAGCCCAATAAAGGACATCTCCGGGTTCTCTACATCCTCATGGCGTCTTCAGCTATCTAGCATGAGCTTGAACATGTCACACGGAGGGCAGCCGAGGCACCTTGACCCGGCACTTGACAGTATGGATGTTATACACCGTCTTGAGTCCAGGATATGACCTGGAATACTCCACCTGCAAGATGTTTTCAGGTCGAGACCGCCCGGGGCAGCACGCATGGTATATCTCACAGTCACGGCTCCTGCGCTCTGCCGAAAAAATCGAACCTATGTCAACACCCACAAATAAGGTCACACTTCCGTATGTGCCACTTTGCTGGCAGTAGGTAGAGAGCTGCACCATACCCAACACCGCCTTGCTTCAAATGCAACCATTGCACGCGGCCTCCTCATCCAACCGGTATGAGGAGTCCACAATGACCAAGTGCGACTTCACAAAAGCCTGGGCAAACTAAAGACTCAGAAGAACCAGAAAGCTCTCACGTGCGCGGACTACCGTTGGAGTTTCAAACGGACAGCCCGAGGACGGCGCCTCATCCATGCCAAGCTTACCTGGGAACCCGCTGACCGGCAGGACCGTGGGGAATTGTGCAACTTGCCAAGTCCCCTAGAACTGCACACCATCATCTAAGGCAGAAGATGCAGAGATATCACGTCAAAACTCTGGGGCCCGCTCCGTACAAGCACGCCAACGCGGCCGCTTTCCAGTCCTGCCAGGCTGCCAGACTGACCTCAAAAACACTCATACGGATTCGTGGCAGAGAACAAGGCGTATTTGTTTCTGCTACCAACCAATCTCCCATTTCTCGCAGGTATCTCCTCACTTGGAGACGGAAACTACTTCTGAATATCAAGCTTTCATGACTGAGTTGACTGTCACGAATCCTTTGTCTGAAGAAGAGCCCAAGGTCTCCAAGGCCGACCTGCCTGCCCCCCAAACTGCATGCCTTTTCAGACTGCACCCATCCTGGTCGGAGCGCATTCGCATGGTAACTGGACCTGAGCAACAGGTCACTGCAGCGGGGACTGCGGCTTGCTTCCGGGATGGGGCCTGCCTTCTTTATGATTCCGTTCTCGCTTTCCAAACTGCATCTTGCCCTTGGAGCGAAGAACCTCAGTTAAGGAAAAAGTTACTTCGGCAATTCCGAAAGAGGCACACATGAGACAGGAGGCCCCTGACACTTGGATGCGTACCCAGCCTGACCGAGCCTACTGTTCGGCCGTCAAGTCCAAGGCCCAGGCGTAGTCCACGCTGAGGATGGTCGCGCACAACCAGACCTGGTCAGCTTCAAGGGCCAGTAGCGAGACATGATGCGCAGCTGCTACAGATGCTACAGTCTCGCACGGCTCAAGAGTTCAACAGCTGCCTTGATGATTTGGATGTTGCGCACGAGATGGCCAGCCTTGGCTTCTCATTGCAACTGAGACGTGGCAGGTGCCCTCCTGCTTGCAAATGTCTCACATGAAACAACGATCACAAGCATGCACAAGAGCACGTCGTGATGAACTGCTAAGGTTACTGCCCGGATGTTCAGCGTGGCATACCGCGACTGGCAGCATATGATTGATTTGGAACAACATCGTTGTGCCGGTCCCAAGAAGCAACAAGCTCACGTACCCTGTGATACCTCATAGAGCTCGTCGCAGAGCTCTGCTGTCGCCCCAGGGGGGTAGTCGTTGGTGTCGATACCGTGCTCCTCACTCAAGGATCATACAAATACCATCAAATACCCGAATGGCAGCTCTGACAGCGTGGCAGTTCATCGTCCCAAGTGTAATTTCACATTCGCCGATCAAGAACTCATCTCACGAAAGCACTTGAGAATGCACGCAGAGCGTCTGCAGCAGACCATCACCCCTCCTGGAGCAGACGCTCGAGGGCCTCCTCGTTGCTCAACTCCTCGCCCCGTCTTCGCCTGACTTCTGGAAATGGTGCAACCATACTAGATGCGCGTTGCCACTCCCCACATCTCATGGACCCAGATAAAAAGGCTGCTGGTTGATGCGGGTTGAACTGTCCCACACGCAGAGTTGTGCAAAGGGTCACAAACAAGCCAGGCTCTGCCAAGACCAGTTCGCCTTTGGCAGGTTGGCCTGCACCGCGAAATCTCCAAGCAAGCCATGACATGCCTACTCCCGGGCGGGCCGCAGGAATGGCTTCGGTGTCGAAGCTGGTCATGTCCGGCAGGCCGATGGCCTCAAGCTGAGGATGTCGCCACCAACTCGAGACGGCCGTGAACGCGAAACAAAATCACAAAGGCTCCCATGCAATGACCGGGATTCCCCACTCTAAGCGAAGGCCGCGAGGGATCCGGGATGTGAATGCAGACATCATATGTCGTATACCTCAATCAGGACACAAGCGTTACGCATCTCAATATCTGGAGTGTGAGCAGTACATGTAACGCTCTCGATCACAACTCTACGGCGCGGCGGAGCAGCTTGCAGGCTACCAGTAGCTCTTAACGAAGGGGCTGAACATCCATGACCGTAGATCATAGCTGCCATAGCTCTTCCTCATTGCTGAGAAGCGGGCATTGTCTCCACACCCGGGAAAAACATGGACTTGATTCGCTCAACCTGCACGAAGAGACGCAATTCAGACTTTGACAACACTACTTCCTCAAGGGCAAGCTACATCGCCTACCATGATCCCTCCAGCACCCTTCCGCGTGCAGAAAGCACTCAGAAGGCACCATGTCTTTCAGCTCCCAACTGCTTGTTCTGCTTGCCAGACTGAGACGCCTTGTCCGCGACAACATTGTCCTGTGCCAGCCTCAGTCGCACTGACCAAAGCCGTAGCTATCGCCTCTTGTTCCCCAACGACCTGGGATCTAACCTGGGATCTTCCCTTGTTCTGGCGACCTGTCTGTGGATTTACTTAGATGCTCATTGCAAGACATGCACAATAACGAACCCCTTCACCTTACGCAAAAAATCTTCTAAGAATGCCTGAGCAGAAAGGCGAAAACAAAGATCCTTACACTGTAATGCATGGTACAATACCTGATCGCGACTGTAGGCATCCCAGTGACATTCTGGATTGTTCATGATTGTTCGTGCATTTTAGAGGTCAGTGCAACAAATGCGACTCTTCTTTCTGAACACTGCGTAGGGCAAGGTGAGCAGCCCTATGTCAGGGCCCCTGACAACTCCTGACGCATCTCTGCAGGCAGGCCCAGCCGGGATGCGAAGAAGGCATCCTCAGATCAAGCAGTTCATCCACAAATACGACTAATTAGGGACTCACGGCCCCAGACAGAATACCATCGTCACATCCCCGTAAAAAATCGAGAGAATGCATGAGGACTGTCATGCCACTTGTTCTCAGACTGATCAAAGGTTTGCAAAGCTTTGAACGTTTCGATGTACCTTGCGGTGCTAAAGTGCCGGGTTTCACGGTCAAATCTCAGCCTGGGATTGGAAAGTAAGAAACCTAAGTGTTTGCACGACTTTGCTTTGATGCTCGTCTTCACTACGGCTCTACTACTGTATTGAACTCCATTCAGAGTTGCAACTGTTGTCAGCGCATGCAAACGTACAGTAAGCCCGCATTTACGGCCTTGCTCTGCAAATCACTACTGAAGCAGCAACAGTCATTCTGAAGCACCGCCCCGAGAGCTCAGCACTGCAAACCAAGTTATTTGCAGCTGCAGTGGTTCCCCACAAGTGGGGACTGCTGTTTTTGTGCTTCGCACGAAGCCCGAAGTGGGCCCTTAGCGGACTGAGCTCTGCGCAACTGCCGCCTTCCAACCAGATCCTTCCTGCGGTGTCTGAGTAACAGGCTTCCTCCAGCTTGGGCCAAGAGCATATTTAAAGCTCATCGCCTCGATGAAGGAGGATGGCCTCTGATTTCTCCTGGCAAAAAGCATTAGTCACCTCTAGCCACTAGTCATCACAGGTGCCTGGCTCCCTCACTTGTTGGTCATCCAGCTTCAGAAACCTAAAACAACCTCTCAACAAATCAGTCTGGTCCTGACCAGGGTGCTGTCCTGCCAGCTGACACAAACATGGCAATCGTGAAGCGACAAAGCTCATTGCAATGGCCATGGTAGGTAGGGTTGACTAAAATGCTTCTGTAAATTCTCAACTGACGAAACCTATCTTGAGTTTCTTGCGTCTCTGATGTCTATTGGCACAGCTCCTTCAGGACCTCGCAGTTCAGCCTCAACTCCATGCCGTGCCCTTCCGGACCTGAAATCAAAGAATTGACAGCGCAGCCAACGGCCAATGAAAGCTAGCCAGGTGTAAGCACTGGAGCACAGTGGGAGGAGAGAAGTGGAACGGGAGCAAGAAGCACAAACGTCTGGGGGGGGCCTGCAAAGCATCTGCCTAGGTCCTAAAACCTCACCAATGGGTCTCTCCGCTCTTCTTTCAAATCTCCAGAATCCAGACTCCACGTTCCGTTCTGCACAGTCCACACTCCCGTATCCTCTGTCCACGCCACTGTCCAATCCACTTTACACCGCAGTCTCTATTCCACGTCCCAACCAATCCACTTTCCAGTCCACTTTGCACTCCACTCTCCACTCCACTCTCCACTCCGCTTTCCACACCTTGATGCACGACGAAGATGCAATTCAATTTGATTCATGCTTAAAGAACACTACGGACTACGGAAAGGCATGCCAGGGCAACGAACGCTACAGAGGGAACGAGAGAAATCGAAGCATCGACTTGCTCGCTCGGAATGCTCGTAACATGGCCACACAACAGTAGTGAACACTGCGAGCGAATAGGGCGTTTGATGCAGCCAACCATCATGTTGTTCCCCGCACCAGGACTTTGCAAAAGGTAGTGAACACCACGGAGGGAAGGAGATCTGATGCAATCGCCAACATGAGGCTCTTCGCATCATTTCTCCATACCCGAACCACGCAGTAGTGAACACTACAGGTGGAGGAGGAAGCAGGCTTGATACAACCAGAAGGCATGACGTGGTTCGCATCACGACCACACAACAGTAGTGAACACTACAGTAGGGAGGCGTGATGCTGCAGTGCCTCAAACACTAGAGAGGTTGCTTGCAACAACGAAGCATGATGTTACTTGTAGCATGACCGCAGAAGGATAGTGAGCATTACCAACACTGATGAACCACCAAGCAGAATGTTACCCGCACCATGACCACAAAAGGGTACAAAAGGAGTCGGGAGACTTGATGCAACCACCAGTCACGAGGTTACTGAACGAATCATCACACAAGGGAAGTGAACACTGCAAGAGGAGGAGGGAGGCCAAATACAACGACCAGGCGTGATGTGTCTGGTACGATGACCATTCAAAGGTACACACACCAATACATCAGGAGTCGGGAGGTTTTATGCTACCACCCAGCCTATTGTTGGGCAGGGTAGTGAACAATACAGGAGTAACATGGTGTCATTTAAGCACGGTCTTGCAAAGGAAGAAGGTCTACTGAAACCACCCGGCATGCTAGTACTCGTACCTTGACCACACAAAGGTAGTGATCGCTATAGAGGACGCCACAAGGTCTGACGCAACGACCAGCATGGTTTTACTTGTCGTGATCTCGCAAGGGTTGTGAACACCAACTATACAGGGGAGCAGGAACACTTGAAGAAACCACCAGCATCATGCTGTTCGTATCATGACCTGGCCAGGGTGATACGACCACCAAGCCTAATGCCACTCGCACCACAACCATGCCGTAGTGAAAGACACAAGGAGAGTAGGAAGATAGATGCGACGTCATTAGTCCCCTGAGCATGGGCAGGCCAGTCTACAGAAAGAATAGGGAGGTTTGGTGTAACAACCACGCGTGATCTTCGTAACATGACCGCAACGGGTGCGGAACACTATCGAAAGAATAGAGAGGTTTGATGCAACAACCAAGTGTGGTGAGTACTGTGACCCTGCGAAGGACGGAACACTACAAACAGAGTTCGTTTCGGAAGGGATGACATTGCTTGTGCCATGGCCAAACACACTGCATGTGCAGAGTAAGCGCAAGTAGGTAAGGTAACGCATGACGAACATGTGAATTCATGAGCAAATCATCCCCTCCGATAGTCAAGATTTAAAGAATCAGTACCCACCCCACACACACTCTAAAAACCTCAGATTACTGATCAAGATTGCCCCTTCCCCCCCCATCCGATGGTGGAAATGTTGACTGCTAAAGCAAGAGGGGACTTAAGCCAGCAGGAAGATAGCCTTCGCGAATTCATATTGCAATTGCAATTGCATCCTTTTGCGCCGGTCGAGGCTCCCGCTTGTCACCGTGAGGCTGATATTGACCTGGCGGCACATGCATTCAAAACCATGGCCAGAGAGAACAGAATTGATTCTGTAAGCTTCCACGTGACCAGCGCTCGTGTCAGAATATCACAATAGCCCTGTGCTGATCAAACGACAGTCCTAGCCCCCTGTCAAAGGCTGTCTTTGCTTCATGAGGATCCGGCCAGTTCCATACGTCTCTCCAGGGAGTCGTTCTTCTTTACGAAGTATGACTTCTTTTCCACCTCAGCCATCTTTCAGGATTCTAACCCTTCTTGATGGCTGCCGAGCACTGGCCTCAACGTTGCGGTAGAGCTCATCGAGGGTCTTCGCCTTGTTGTCAATTTGGATCCGAACTTGAACATGCAAAGCCGCAAAGCCCCTACACGTGATCAAGCATGATTCGAGCATGATTCGAAGATGTTTCGCTTGCGAGGCCGTCACCTGGCCCTTGCCAAACTTGGAGATGTCCTCAGCACTCCCACAGACAGACAGACAGACAGACAGACTGATCCATCAAGTAGCACGCTGGGACCCTCTAAAGCTCTCCATTTCCAAAGGCTTGGTGCTGTGCAATGCCGTGATCAACCAGCATCTGCCTGGCAAGAACAGACATGTTCTGCGCACAATTCTGTGCACATAAGTCTCCATGTTATCCCCAAGCTCAATGAGGATGGCTGATTACACTTCACAGGCCAAATCATTCTGCAGCAAGTTGGCCTGAATTCCGCAGTGCAATGCTTGTCGCCACTTGTCGGCGACAAAGACTGCACGGGCGTGGTACAAGGAAAGCTTATTGGAGGGCAGGCTATGAACACCTCATCAGCGTTGTTTAGATTCGATAGCTCTGCTCAGGGTACTTTTCAATGCAGCGGCTCGCTCCATAAGATGCAAGAGGTGTATCTTCTGCATGAATCCAGGGTTGTTCATGCCGTTAACTCCAGCATGTCATCTTTGTGTCGCCTTGCCAGCTATGAGATGCTGCACCACTCAGCCGCTCAGCAAACGATCCCAGCTGCAACAAAGCCCATAACAACATCCCACCACCCAGCAGCCTCATAGCCCGCAGAAGGGGGTGCATCCTCTGGAAGCTCCGCCGATGGCTCCAGGTAGTAGCAGTCATTCCTGGCGGAATCGCAAAGAAAAGTGTCAGGTTTTGTCCCTTCGAAGGACACTGCGCACTGGACCATACTGGGCCACAGACACTCGCGAGCAGGTGAACGGCAGGCGCTCCAGGACGTTCAGTTTGTCCTGCCGGGGGTCACATGATATCTGGGCCACAGGCTGCTGCAAGCACTTGGAAGGGCCGGCCATGAAACAAAACAAATGCAGTGGCCCTCTCGCCTTTGTCGACTTCAGGATCTGGACACCTCGTGTAAGGTCATGTTGGAGGTTCGGCAGCCAACGCAGGGCTCAATAGCATCAGTGAAGTCCCAGGAAGGCTCCACGAAAGAAGCCACTTTTCCCCTGAGTCCCTGGCAGGAGTCCTGAGGCGCCAAGTCCGCTAGCCGTTTGGCCTCCGCAACGGGCTCCCCGTAGACAGCCTGCAGGATACTGCAGTAGCAGGCAGCCATGCGACAACTTTGAGGGAGGCCGAAATGTTGCGGGTCTTGGCCAACCCCATGGCATTGATTTGAGCATGCCCAAACGGTTTGAATCAAGTCCGCAGTAGCCAGACAACCGATTCCGCCTCCCCACCGTTTCGAAGCACGAGCTTTCGAACGATCCCGCTGTGCACGCCTCATTGTACGTTATGGTACGTTGGTGTTTGTGGGCTCCAGATGTACTGCGAGTGCCGGACCGATGTGAAGCGCATAGGCTGGCTCTTGGCTGATGGCCCAGCCTTCGCAGCGGCGAAATTGCTGAGATTCCAACAATTGAAAATCTAATCCCTACATAACCTCTATATGATCCTATATTACCCCTATATAACCCCTATATAACCCCTATATACCCTTATATAAACCTTATATAACCCTTATATTACTCTTATATTACCCCTATATTATCAAGTGTGATTTGGTGTAGGGGCCCCGGCGGCATATCAGCTGCCCGAGCCGGACAATGCTGTCCTCGCTGAACTGTTTTCTAGTCAACTCAGGAACCGAAAACTCCGGAACAAGGAAAGGTTGCACTTCCTCCAGCGACATGTGACCGCGGTCGAAGCCATCCTGCGCTTCTCTCAGCAAAAGACGACTTCACAAAACCCTGCAATGCACACACTGTCAATGGCCTGGCTTTCGGAGTGAGCACGCAAAAGACCTAGATCTCTAGCGCTTCTCCTGTGAAGAATAAACTACACCGGTCCTCCTTCGCGATGGAGGAGCTGCAGACCAGTAGCCCATGCGTTGCCTAAACTTACGTGGAAGTTGTTCCCACCAAGATTGCGCGGAATGATGTGTGCGTTTACATAAACCATGGACCATAGCAGTTTGCAACCGGCCTTGGAAAATCTTTGCTGATTTGTAGCAGCTACGGACATTTCAAGTAATGTTGCAGATCTTAGCTGCGCTCCTAGGAGGCAAGACAAACCATTGCCGAACCGGGCACAGGCTATGTAGGTGATGCATGTCTGCCCTCCTCAACAGGATTTTTCTTGGCTGGAGGAGGTGCAGAATTTGTCAGGTTGTGGTCAGGAAGGTCCTGGGCGCACACGCATGTGGCCTGCACATTGCAGCATCGTACAGCTTTGAGGCCATGGCAGCTGCTTCCACCTGTGAACGCTTCTCAGGTGTGGGCAGGGCGAGTCAGTCTACGAAGCTGAGAGAAGTATTACTGGCAGCGTAAGCTTCTGCTAGAAAGACCTATAGCTAGGCAAAAGAAGCTCTTTTGAAAGACAAATCATCAGCTTGAGCACTGGCTCCTAGGACAACTTGACCCAACCACTATCCCTCAAACGGCGCGCCATGCGTGCGGCGACCAGCTTGGCGCAATCGAGGATGCCATCATGGAGTGCTAGGAGGCGCTCTGCCTGAACCCAACAAGAAACTGGCCACAAGAGTATGCAGAAACGCGCAAACCGTTTTCAGGGGGTTCTCGGCAAATGTTCAGGCACAAGGCCACTACCGTGCACGCAACTTGTCCATGCCTGTCCAACGTGAGCATCTGTCCAAATCCTTCATGCTCGTGATGCCTAGAAAAAGCTGTTCTGCCTTGAGCAGCTTTGCGTCATCTGCCAGGCTCCAGTACTTGGTCCGCATATACAGATACAGAAAGAGACTTGCAAATTCTGGCGCTGGCAGGCTTGGTTTTGCTTCACTGGTCTTCAAGTGCTTCCGTCTGATCAAGGTAAGCGCCAAATCAAATCGGATGCAACAGACCTTTGTCATTATGGCAACCTCGCAGTTGTGTAACTTTGAGCCTTATGCTCTGTACCCTTGCTGAACAGCGTAGTTTTGAGGTGGCGTTCATGCATGACTCCAGGCTCCCGACAAGGCACGAGCACTCCTCACCATCCTGCGGCTTCGGCGGTTCGTCTGCATGAGTTCGCAGCGTGATGACTACAATCAGTGTCCTCATCAGGCTTCATGTGACGTGGCTTAAACAACTCTTGCACTCTAAGCACCACCGTGGGCCCCACTTGCACCACGACTGCTGACTAACACTGTGGCTGCCACCATAATTGCTGCCTTAGCCCCTGCCATGTTGCAAGCCGCCTCCAGCTGAACTTCCTCCTCATACATGTTCGGACACATGGCGGTCATCCTGTCAGCAAAGGCTCCAAGGTCTTGACTGCAGATTGGTTTAGGCACAGCCCTGAAAGCTCACAAGTTCTTTCTGCACCAGTTCTTGGTCTCTGTCCCGCTCGCGGTGGCTTTGGAGTGGCATCGGACGGCGTCAGTGGCCTGTCTATTTTCCAGCCCTCTGTCATGTCAACAGGTTCTGGATCTCAGCCCATCTGCACAGAAAGACACTCCAATCTCCACTATCTATGTTGGGAAGCAAAGTACTTCATTTGAAATGCTAGTGAACTGAAGCTGCTCTCCGATGACAGCCGGCCTCCGCCCGATCACCTGGATTGAATCAGAGTCTCAAGCAGACCCAAGCGTAGCAGCGGCAGAAAATCTTCATACCACAAGGACAGCATCACTCCAGAACAGCTGGAAATTCGTCCAGTTCTCGGCAGCTATGAAGGCCGTGCCAAGTGGCAGATACCCCTGGTGAGGCAATGCGCTCCACCCATCCACCATGGCTCAACAATGAAAGATAACAGGACCTACGTCTGGAGAGCCGAAATGCGGCCATTGCGGTAAGGGCAACTGGAAGAAGGCGACGCTAAAACCGCTTTGACAAGAGAAGCCCAAACACAGCAAGGTAGGCCCAGGTAGGCAGAGGTTCACAGAATTCCACCGAGCCCGGCCCCCCGAGCCTGAACAAGATATTTCTGGCGGAGCACGGGACACATTGTAGGGAGGCACCACCGGGTGACACTGAGCACGGCAGCCCCGCGTTGCAGGGCTGCAGTGATCCGGCTACCCCCAGGCTGCAAGACTGATTCACTGAGCTGCTGGGTGAACAGCAATCAAGAAGAGCTACGGGGATAGACTCGCAGGCAGCAAGCCGGTACACCATGGAATGGTGCACATTAGCCAGACATGCTGCCAAAGTGGCTTGGTGAAACATCTACGCACAGGGCGAAGCTAGAGGTAAGGTGCTGTTGCATGCTGGCATACTCTAACAGGGCAGACTTCTGCAAACGCATGCTGGAAAAAAAAGCCACTGTAGTCCTCATCACCTGGAACTATCCCCGTCGACCTGCAAAACTCCAGATTCACCTGTCTAGCAGCCAGCATCATCCAGCCATCTAGCTGCTAATCAGCTGAGCTCACTTCGGCCATCTCCTAAAGCGGGCCTGGCAGCAACCAACAAAAAACTCTCTGCCTCTTTGCCAGGCCGGTTGTCAGTTGGGGCCTGCAACGAACTTCCGAATACCACCTTGGAAAGCGTGTGCCAGACGAAGTGAGGTTTCTTGATAAGATTGGTACCGTCTTGGCAGGTGCTGAAATAAACTTGGGAGATGCCAGGATATGCCAGGTAGGTTCGCATCACCCTTAGAGCCCCGGACTCATCGAGCGGCTTCTCCGAGGAGCGCCAGTTCTTCAAGGCGCCTGAACTCACAGGATCCTGTTCCCACCCAGAAAGCCCAAAGTCCCCCTAAAAAGCCCAAGGCACTCCAGGTCTGCGTAGCCATCCGCTTCTGCTCTTCCGTCCGCATGGACTTGAAAGCCTGTTCAAAACTTGTCCGGCTCATGTCAAAAGTGTGGGTCTCCTTTTCTTTTCACCGGCCCTCTTATCCGGGTCCCATGTAGCTGCCTAGGAAGCAGAGCAAACCCTATGGGAGAAGTGCTGAAGACTTGGTTCCAGGATTCTCTTCTTTCAAGAGCTTAAGATCTGCAAGTTTAAACTCAGACTGACAGGCCTCAACTTGTCTCATGTTCCTTGGCGACCCTTCCCTCTCCAAAATCCCAAAGTGTGGACATCTCGAACTTACATCAACATCACCAACATAATCTGGGAGTTGATGCTGCCAAGCTGTTGCCTCTCGTACTGCCCAGCTCTTTCTGCTGTAGGGATCAATGTCCTGCAGCACAACTGCTTGGTCTGCAACTGACTAAACCCCATGATGAGGCTTTTGATACAGAAACATGTTTAGTAGAGCAGGTTCACAACAATTAACAAGAGCAACAAATCGACAAGACAAGCTTGCAGAATGCTGGATGAGGTTTTCAGGGAAAGCACCCACTTCATCGCTCATGACAGTTCTCCGCTTCAATTGGTCTCGCATAAAACATCTGACGGCAAGCGTGCCTTGCAGTATCGCGTCACATCACTGACCGATGCAACACCTGACTCTGGCAAAACTGAAGTAAGGATTGGCATCATCCTGAGGCACGCAGATGCAGAAGTGACATGTTGTAGTTTAGGAAACGGCGCCTCACATACACAGAAATGTTTAGTGAGGCCCTGCTGCAACAAGATGATCAGCAGTCAAATCATTTCGCTGCAACTGCATGACGCAACTGAAAATTTCATTCTACTTTACTGTACTACACTTTGCTGCAGAATGTTATACCACGCTATACTGTACTCCACTATGTACAGTACTGTCGGTTGCATCGCTAGCACCCTGCGGCTAAGGACGAGCTTTATTCAGTACAGGGGAATCCTTGTTCTTGGGGTGTTTTGTCTTTGTTGCTCGGGGGTAATCCGAATATGACCCCCTTATGATCCCAGTTTCCATTCGAGTTTTGATGAGAAGTTCCATTACCCTATATCGAAAAACCTGTCAACCACCCATGGCCAAAAAAAAAACTTGGCTCCGGGCCACGAAGACGGATACGCCCGTCCGAGCCGACCACCTCGAAGCATGTTTAGGTTCTATACTGCGCCGCTATGGATGGGGGTATGTAGGACAATAGTAGCTCTGAGAAGCGGAGCGTTGTTTTGGCCAGAAACTATTGCAAGATTCAATCATGCTGAGTGACTAGTGTCTCTAGTTTTTCACATGTACAAGCTGCCCACCCTCC